>JAUMHR010000063.1:431014-443481 GCA_032361145.1 Enteromius fasciolatus | reverse complement strand
AAGACAATGCTAGACCTCATGTGGCTGGAGTGTGTCAGCAGTTCCTGCAAGACGAAGGCATTGATGCTATGGACTGGGCTGCCTGTTCCCCAGATCTAAATCCAATTGAGCACATCTGGGACATCATGTCTCTCTCCATCCACAAACTCCATGTTGCACCACAGACTGTCCAGGAGTTGGCGGATGCTTTAGTTCAGGTCTGGAGATCCCTCAGGAGACCATCCTCCACCTCATCAGGAGCATGCCCAGGCATTGTAGGGAGGTCATACAGGCACATGGAGGCCACACACACTACCGAGCCTCATTCTGACTTGTTTTAAGGATATTACATCAAAGTTGGATCAGCCTGTAGTGTGTTTTTCCACTTTTTCCACAATTTTGAGTGTGACTCCAAATTCAGACCTCCATGGGTTAATAAATGTGATTTCCATTGATAATTTTTGTGTTGTCAGCACAGTCAACTTTATTTTTTTGAGCAGGGTGTATATATAAATATACTGTATGTGTATGTGTGTTTATATATATATATGAGCTAATGTAGATGAAAAAAGACTAACAAAACACCTTGATATACAACTAACATGAGAAACGTATCTTCATTCTTAAAGTTACAAATAGCATACTACTCAATGGTAGAGGTTATTTTAATTTACTTTAACTTTATATAGCGCTTTTAACAATACAGATTGTAGCAAAGCACTGAACATTATCAAATAGGAGAGAGTGATGGTAATGTATAATGACCAGATTAAACTATTTATTTATCAAATGCAGAGTCTCTGTAATCAAGACGATGATAGTCACTAGAAATCAGGTGTCCCCAAATAAAGTTATATATTGCATAAAATAAATGATAGCCTAACAGTTTGTAACAAATCTCAAAAGTATATAAAAGCAATATAAAGGCAAAAAATAAAAATGCATCCCTGAAAGACTGAAGAGATGTGGTGACCACTGACACTGAGCAGGGATATAGAGTCTGTCTGACAGCCACTCTCCATAATCCTCTAATACACACAAACTCTGAAAGCAGGCACGCAGGGAGATCCAGCTTACATCTCTATTTCTTTCATACCTTTACTCAGACACACACATCCAGAGAGTGATGGATTGCCACTATGCTAACAGCATTAGCTGTCGTGCTGAGGACAGACGGGCGGCTGGGTTTTTCAGCGCGAGCTGTGTCTGGTGAAGCCCGCAGACTCGGACCCAACAGTTAAGACACAGAGCATTAAATAACACAACAGATGCATGTTTATTTATCTAGCCCCCAGGCCAGTGCGACTGGTGAGTGAATCAACACCAGGGCCATTTCCATGCGAGCAAATGGCGCATGTCATGGGTGGAGCAAACATGAATATGGCTGAGAGGGTTTTTTAATCAAGAGACAATGCTTGATTTTTTTAGCCCCCCTCCCTCCCATTGCGCTGGAGTCTTCTGACTTTACATCTGAAAGCGACCGTTTTTACTCTTTATCTTTGTGTGCTGTGTTTAGTTTACAGAAGTAAGCTAAATATCATAGAGTTTTGCTTCTTAATTGGCATATTGATTCAGGTATTAAATAAATACTGATAATAAATAAGGGCACTTTGTTACAGTGTATGTAATTACAGTGTACTTACTCTATTGTTGTTAAGTGTGAAAAAATGTATTTGAATGTTGATTAAAATTTAACAAATTGGGAAATAAAATTTTAAAAATAAATAAACAAGCTTATGCTTTATTTTAAGTGACTTTGTTACGGTGTAATTACAATGCAGTGTACACGGCATACAGCGTATTTACTGTATAATGTTGGGTTTATTTTAGTTAGTTAATATTTACTGTTATTAGCCTACATTTAACATGTATAGCCGTGCCATGTTGAAACAAAAAGTAACCAAAAGTTTTTCTAAAATTGCTAAACATTTTTTTAGGTTTAGTTGAGAATTAATCAGCAGTACTCTTAAATAAAAAAGAAAAAGGTTTTAGGATAGAATATATATTAAGCCCAGTGTAAAACTATAGAAGTCTGCTCTTATTTAGATAATAAACGTGTGTGTGTGTGTGTGTGTGTGTGTGTGTGTGTGAAAGTCTCTTTCACGCCACTAATCATGCCGTCGTATTCATGGCTTTCCTTTTCTTCCCACCTCTCTTCATGCCAGTAGAGCTCCAACCGTGGCCGCTCACTGCAGCTTTTCACTTTGCAGACAAAAAGAGGCGACACGGCGAGGCCACGAATAATGCGGTCAAAAAATGCACTGAGAGGAATTGCTGTGTTTTATGAGCCATTAAAATTTTATTCATCCCTCTACTGAAGCAGGTTTTGGCCAGGGGTCGTCATGCTTTAAATAAACTCAAGTCGCTCCAGCACTTCACCCCGTATCAGCATTTCCCCATGCCTTCAGACTCCATTGACTGTTTATTAGTAGTGTTCGCTAAGACAAGCATCGATATTTCTCGTACTCCGGGTTATGGTTATGAACAAACCCTTAATGCTAAGTGTGTAAATAATCCCACATAAACTATGCCTTGAACTATGTGTGCTGTTACTTTTCCAAGCAAGGTAACAAACCCTCCAAAAAAGAGCCATTGGTGTCCAGTCGGATAGGTATCCCGTTCAGTGCTTGGCTTGCATGTCGTGTTCCTGACCCTCCCCTCAACTTTGACTCTTGACCTGCAGAGGTATCTGTCATGACAGGAGGCTACTTAACACAAAACGGTGCCTGCTTCCAAGGGAGAGTAGAAAACAAGGCACAAACACACACAGTGGATTCCTTTATACCAGCCCTCAGCTTTTGTTTTGGACTGAAGAACGTGCTGCCTTTCACCCCTCCCTTCTGCTTTCTTCCCCTCTCCTTTTCTTTTCTTTTCTTTTCACTCTTTCTTTTTTTTTTTCTCCTGCGCCTAGGAGTGTTCTCGTTCCGCAGCAGGTAGTGGCTGGGAGCAGCAGGATTCTGGGAGATTGTAAGAGAACGCCTTAATGAGCTGAAGGCCTCCTCGGCTGGAAACAAATGTATGCAAATGAGATGCACAACCCAAAAAGGATGGTGGTCCAAGAAGAGAAGACGAACTGCAGCTGACTAAGAGAAGAGCGAGTCCCCCCCCCCTCCCCAAAGCAGCACCGGGATGAGCTCCACTATCTCTCTCATCTGAGAACTGGTAACAAAAGCACATTTTCTCATCCTCCATTGTAGGCTCTTACCGGTTTTTGTTCAATTACACCCCGTGGAATTGTGCTTAACCAGTTCAGTTAATCGGAAGTCAGGGTAAAGTTAGATCTTGATTCCTCTAGACATATTCAATCAGATGTAGTTGGAATAATTAGAAATGTCAGGAGTGTTCTTGTGGATAGAAATGCTGGCTGAAATATGATAGTGTTTTGCTGTATGTAATCTGCAAAGCTTTGGCACATTAATTTTGTACATCTAATTCTTGTGAACCAGTGTTTACAACTGTGAAATTGTTGCATATCTTATTTTTATTAGCTGACAAAAAAAAAAAAAAAAAAAGAATGTGATGTTATGGTTGTGGCTATTATAAATAATCAAAGATGTGTTTTTCTCATTTTTGTATACTTGATTATTTATGTTTTTTATATTTACACAGAAATGCATATGTTTATAATAAATGCAATAACTTATATTAATGTTATGTGCATGTTTGATGCCAATCTATTTGTTTACGTTGAAGAAAATGATAGCATTGCCGTTTTATAACAAACTTAATCTCGATTTGCGCTTCCTTTCTAAATAAGAGCTTTCATTTCTCTTCTAACTGATTTTGTGGAGAGTCGTCAGCAGTTTTCTGAAGCGTGTCCTCTTTTCGCTTTGATTCCCTGCCTCTTTTAGATTTTGGGGCAATGGGCAGATTTCAATATTTTTTAACGTATATAAAAATTAGCATTTCCATGCGTATTTTTTTCGTTAAGCATAATTATATTATTTCAATGATTTATTAAACCTACACTAGAATAAGATGAACTATATCGTTTTCTAACTACAAATGTTCGTTTAATAAATTCAGGCAAATGACTAAGGGGAGATTTAAACTGTAATTTAACAAAAATATCGAATTATTTAACGTAACATTAAAATTTCGAAAAGCGAGTATGCTTTATATCTTGACAGATGACAATACAGGTAGCAATCATGCTAAATTCTATTACAGTGGTGTAATATATTTATACGTGCTTTTATATAATGATTACTATTATTTATTAAAGATTTGACTCATCTTTAAATAGAATAGAATAGAATAGAATAGAATAGACCATATTTAGTAAAACCCGTTCCGAAATGCAGATGACCATTCTTGGCTAGTAACGCAGCCTGGAGAATGGTGTTTGTCTTCAACGAAGTCGATGGTCATCGCGACCGCTACCATTATTTCTGGTTAAGCATCTGTCTTATTTGACTGCTGCTAAAAGACAGAAATCGAGTGTCGAGTGAAGGATTCTGCTGTCCACAGAAGAGCTGCGTGCATGCGCGACAGAAAAAACAGAAACCATTAGAGCAGAATCTGATTCCCACGTGCCCGCGGGTATAGACAAGAGAAGAAAACTGCAGCCCTTTAGTGAGAAAATGAGAGGCACCTGATGATGGCGAGTTTGACATGTGTTAATTGCTCAACAGCTCTCCTCATTAGGGATTTTGGAATTGTTGAAGTGCTGCAGGCAGAGAGCTGATGTCTGTCCGCATCCAACGCGCTGCCACCTTTACTGCCAATACACACGATATTATATCAGTCGCTTCACAGCAGCTCATTTATATTGCCGCGGATTGTTTTTTTGTTGTTTTGTTTTTAAGCTCAGTATCACTAAACATCAAAACAGATGCAGGCTATAGCTACCCTTACGGAAATCAACCATGGTTTTATTGTGGTAAAAGTGTAGTAACCGTGTTTTGTTTTTTTTGTGTAACAATTTTGCCACAAATACCATGTTTAGACTGGTTAGTGTAGCAAAAACAAGGTTAATTTGTGGTCACCAGGGTTTTAACCATTGCTAATTTTCGTAAGGATGAATAGTATGGATATTAATATGTGACCATGGGGCACCGAACCAGTCATAAGTAGCACTGGTTTATCTGTAGCAATAGCCAACAGTACAATTACAATTTTTTTATGTTAAAATCATTAGGTTATTGAGTAAAAATTATGTTTTATGAATAATCTTTTCCTCAATTTTTCACCATAAATATGCATTGAGAACTTTAAAGATGATTTTCTCAATATTTGCATTTTTTGCACCCTCAGATTCCAGATTTTCATACTGCCATATCTTAACAAACCATACATAAATGGAAGGTTATTTAATTCAGCTTTCAGATGATGTATTAAACTAACCCTTATGACTGGTTTTGTGGTCCAGGGTCACTATCTATCTATCTATCTATCTATCTGTCTGTCTGTCTGTCTGTCTGTCTGTCTGTCTGTCTGTCTATCTATCTAATCTCTTTCTGTCCTTTTTATCATGTTGTGTCGTGTGGTAATGCTGCACAGTAAGCCTTGTGCACTGGTTTAACATGTAATTTTTCTAATGGCCGAATCCCTGTTTCTTGTTATCGTGTATGTTTCCGGTGCCTGGCTTTCATTTGGCCAGCAACAATGAAACGTGTCATGTATTGGGATCCATCCCTCTGGTAAATTACTTGTTACCTGCTGGCATTTATTTATGTGGCTGTGAATTATAAAGCTTTGTTATTGCTCTGCCTTGGGTGTATTGTTTATGACACCAGTAATCGGAGTAATTGTTATTGTTGAAATGACCTGTCAGCTGGCCCTTGCAGCAGAGCTTGTCCTACTGACAGATAGTGACAGCAGAGAGGACTCCTGGACCCGCACCTCTGATGAGTTCTCCGCTGATAATAAGGAGCGCTGGGCCCCTGATAATTCGCCTGTCAATGCTGCCTGCACATCCCAGATCCTCAGCCAAATTGTTGTCATTCATTTTGACAAAGACGGCAAAAAGAGAGAGAGAGGCAGAGAGAGAGATTACCAAAATAAATTAATTTGTTCACACTTCCCCCATCTCTTCGAGGCTGCTCTCCAACCCGCCTCGTAAATTGCGCTTGTCTGCTTGCCTCGAGCTTAACGTCTGCTTCACCTGCGAATGCTTTTGGAGCGTATCTGAGCGTTCGCGAGGCCTTGTCAGGCTGATTTTAAATCTCTGCCGGTGCAAACTTTCAAAAACGCTGGCAGAAATAACATTTTACCACAGTGCAGGCGGTAGCATTTGACCAGAGTCAGATTTCCTTTCTACCCAGAAGCTCTTACTCTAGACATATGGCATTAGCAGGTCAGCCTGACTGTGCTGGCGGGCAGATCGACCTCGGAGAGGCTGAAAATCATAATCAATGTCATCGCAGTCCGAGTGGTGCTTACGGGAGACATATCAGTCTGCGTCATATCGGCCTTTCACTGTGTTGAAACAAATTTGGAGTGTTTATGTGTTAAATTCAGTTTTCCGTTCAGTTTAAGGAGCGTGTCATCAAGCTTAAGTGGGAAGACGTAACATGTCTGAATTTCTGTTTTTCTTGCAGCCAAAGCTCACACTCATCAATAGTGGATAAAATCACAAGCCGTGTGATCCATCACGTTTAATTAGGCCTCTGAGTTCCCAGTAATAGTCTTTACTGCTTCGTGAACCTATGAAAATCAAGGAAATGGTGTTTATTGAATCTTTTTATGTTGTGTCACTTCATTTGCTTTGAGTTTGCCTAGAACCTTGCATATATATATATATTTAACAATTGCTCTTAAAAGTCACCTAATCCCATTTTTAACAATATGGTTCACCTCAAAGAAAGGAATACTCCACAGAATCTGAAATGGAAGATTGTGATGAATATTATTCACAGCATGGCTGTGTGGAATTAGTTCTGCAGAGATGAAAAGATGATATGACATGAATAAGGCTCATATGACAGGCGGTGACAGAGGCTTGATTGCAGCGATTTCATTTATTTGGGAATTCTAGACAGAGTGATGTCGGTGCATGAAATGGCTTTCTTATCCTATTTTTATTTTTATGATTATTTGACTAAGATTTTTTTGAACTAAGAATGCCGTTCCAACACTCCCGTACTCAAAATAACCATAAACACGGCACAGATTGCAACGTTTTTCACTGTGGATCAACAGTCCCCTCCTACTAATATGCTTTTTTTATGCTTTCATTTTTTATTCAAATGATACCATTAGCAATCTATTCATTTATCAAGGATGCAAAAATTAGGTTTTAAACAATGCCATTAATTATCATTTCCAGATGCAGCATGCACAGCAAAGTTGATTATGGTGATTTGAATATAACACAAGCCCACACAGATGGGGAGACTTTAGGAAAGAGAAGCCTATTTGAATAGGTTAGCAGACATTAATGGCAATAATGATTTATCCGTCCGGTCTGGCTTTTAATGATATTGTTATTCCGCAGAGTTATGATGCACATATCCTCGTGAGTCCCAACCAGCAAATAAACTATGATCTCTACAGTCTGTGTAATTATTTGTAAAATGATCATAGCGCTTACACTATACACGTAATTTGTTAAATTCGTGATAGTATTCATATTCTTTAATTTAGTGAGGTACTCGTTTCTTGAATTTCAAGCAAAGGGAAAAAAAAAAGATACAGCTATTCGTAAAAGGTGTTATTTATCATTTGGGTATAAAGGTGCTGAGTGATCATTTTCCATAAAGTCCATTCAGTCTGTTTATTAACTTTTTTATTAATCCATATAAAAGGTATTCCTTCATTGTGAGAGTCTGAGGCACACGTTGAGTGCTGGACTGCGGTTGTCCATGTCCACATCTGTTTTTTATTAATAACACTATTTTTACAGAGAAGCCTCTTCAAGAGAAAAGGCCTAGCTGCGTAGGTGAGTGTCATCGTCTGATGAGGCGTGGGGTCTCCACAGGGTCAGACACACCATGACACCTCCACCATCTGCCCCACCTCCATCCCATCGCACACACACATTACCTCCTTCTACCTCTGTACTGCTCCAGCAATACGCTATTACACTGTGAGAAATAAACACTGGTGTGCTGTGATGCAGTGTTTATTCCTCTAATCCATCTCCACTGGCGTTTTCTGTGGCTGGTTAACCGGAGTTCGCTGATCGCTGTTTAATCAGTGTGATATGGAAGTGAAGGTTGTTTTGGTGAGAGCTGGCCAGGTGCTTTTCAATGAAGTTTGCTTAGGGCAATGTTTGGGTTATGATTCAGATTACCTGAATGGCCACGGTTCACCTTAAGCAAAAATTCAGTGGTCAGTGGTAAATAAATATATACACGCGAATGCATTTATTTGATCAAAAACACATAAAAAAACAGTAACATTGTGAAATATTATCACAATTAGATTTCTATTTTAACATGCTTTTCTTAAGCTTAAGATTAACAGTGTCACATGATCTTCCAGAAATCATTCTAATATGATCATTTATTATCAACGTTGGAAACAGTTGTGCTGCTTAATATATAAGCATCACAACTGGTTCTTAATAAGTTATTTTAAGTTACTATTTTTATATTTATAACCTAATATAAACTTTCTGATCCCAAACTTAATATTTATTTGATGCATTAAGGTTAATTCTGTTCTTATTCAAAATGTTAATGTTTTCTAACTATATAAATATTTGTTATCACTGTTTATCAATTTAACACATGCAAGTTCTAATAAAAAAAAGTACTGTATTTTAAAATGTATTAAAAGAGAAAACCACTAATATAATAACAATAATATAAATAATATTTCAATATAGCAATAATACATATGTTTACAATAATTTTGCCGGAGGTTTTTTATACGTTGATCAAATAAATGCAGCTTTGATGAGCATAAGAAGAAAAAAAAACATTACAAAATCTTACTGATCCCAAATGTTATATTTTGGAAACATATTCGTGCATTTAGGTTGATCCTGTGTTATTAGCTAATAGTTTTAACTTAAAAATATCTAGTTCATTTTAATTCTACCATCAGCGCAGATTTGAAACTTGAGATTTAACTCTCGAGTACGTGTCAGACATAATGCATCAGAATAAGATTCGATTGCCAGTAAACAATAAGCTAAATTGTGTTTGATGACAAAGAAATAACATAAGACAGGTTTGGAAATGGCATGAAGGTGAGTAAATGGTGACATTTAGATTTTTTGGGATGAACTACTCTTTTAACCAGCTTCATTAGTTTGATGGTGAGAGGCAGAATGAGGGCGAGGAAGACTGTTGGCATGCTTCGTGTGGGAGCAGGTGCCAGAAGAGAGGCTAATAAACACCAGCTACAAGCTGGATACTCACTCCAAATAATGTCTTTTGGCCATGGCTGGGCTATTGATGTAACAATCCTGTGTTTCAGTAATGACGCCCATGTTGGGCATCAGTTACGGATCTCTCTGCTGCTGGCATCGTCTTTCAGTCTCCCTGCATCAATCTCACTTTGTTGTCGTATTGGCTCTTGCCATTTCTTCCTCGTTCTCACCTTGCCGTCTTTCTCTCTGGTCGTCTCGCCTCTTCACTCTAGATGCGATGCAGGCCAGTTGGGACTTAATCAGATCCAGATGGACATGGTGTCGAAATTGTCCAAAAGGGTCTGAGAACGTGGGGAGCTGTCAGGCCTGTGGAGAGAGTGGAATTCTTCAGTAATAAAACGTGGATTTATCACCTCTCTACCACAGTCATAGCCCTTTCTGTTAAAAGCCGATAGAGAGAGGGAGGCCACTGTCCATTATTCTCACAAAACTCCGGTACAGTTCCTCAGCAAGGCCCAAACTAGCAGCCTTCAGAGAAGGCGCATTAACTGAGAGCTTTCGCGTCCCCTACTGAGTCAAATGAACCTGCTAAAATAGCCGCTTTTCACAATAGGCTGTGTAATTGAAACCAGAATGTGGAGGATTTGATAAATTGCTTGACCCTGTAGGAATGTTAGAGCCGTAAATTTTTAGTGCATTTTGGCTATGTGTTTGGGTAAATGCATGTCTGTTCATGTGTCTTTCAGCATGTGAGTGCGTCTGTGTTTTTATTATTTTTAATAATAATGGCTTTTCACTGTCGTTTTAGTGAGGGCAAGCACACACACACACACACACATACACGCACACACCGAAACCATTGTGGGCCTTAAAGCACCTTTCCTTTCTAAGATCAAATGGTCCATAAATCTTCCGCACTATATGGAGTTCCTTCACGTACTTGCTGGTTTACATTAAAGATCGAAAAAATCCTTGAAAGGCTAACCATCCCATGCGTTTTGGTGCATCAAAAGATTTAGGGGCACATTCATTCAAAATGAACATTGTTCGTATTAAAGGTATGAAATGTATAAGTAAAATAAATCACATGTTCTATATCATAAAAACAATTATTAGAAATTTTCAGAGTTATATATGACAAAATAAAACAATGAGGGAAAACAAATTATGTGATCAAAAGGTAAGTTAAGAAAGTAAATGAAGAAAAAAGAAATAAATCTGTGTATATATATGGTAGCACTTTATTTTAGCATGCATGCATATTACTAGAATATCAGCCGTTTATTTGTGCACATGTTAATGCCTTATTCTAATCTAATATGTATGTATGTGTATATATACACATATGCATTAAAAAAAAACATTTTAAATCTAAACATCTAAATAATTTTTTCTTCATTTACCTTCATACTATATATAGGTTGTGCTTCCTCCATGCCGACCAGTCCCGTGCGGGCACAGTGAGGTCAGCGCAGTGTAAACACAGCACACGGCACGATTTATGGCGTTTGCTGCGGCTACAACCAGAGGTCTGTATATTTTCACATCATAATTGCTTTTTGCAGCTTTTCAATCACTGAGAGCTCTTTTTGTTTTGTCTCTCACCCTATTCTAAGGACTGAACCATACACAACGTCTCAGGGGTATTTTCACCTCATTCTTAATTCTTAATTTCACCTCACGTCTTAATTTATGCCGTGTCTTTCTGTTTTTTTTCCTCCTGAGTCAAGTGAATTGTGCAGCCCTGTTAAAAAGAACATATCCCACTTGAGAATTTGTACCGCGGGGTTTCTCACTTGTTGACAGTAGTTACCTGTGCCCTGGCAGACCCTTGGCCCTAGGATAAAATGGCTTCTATCATGGGCCAGACACATAAATATTTCCCTTTCTATTTTCCAAATAGCTTTTAATTTAACAAGTTTTATGGCTCTAATATTAAGTGCATGTGTTTTACAAGACACCGTGTCCTCTGAGTCACCCCTAGGTTTTCGGCTGCTTTTTTACCTTATGGAGAAGAGGAAAAGGGGGAGATGTTTGACTGGGCCTCTAGCAGACACTCCCCCCTACTCCCCTTGGCTTGGGCCTCTCCTTCTGAGGGACGGCCATGTAGAGAGTCTGGGCTTAGGGGACGGGCGACTCCCTCTGTCCACACTAGTGTGTTCTGGCCCGCTGACCTCTCCCTCGGGGTTCCGAAAGTCCAAAAAACCTCTCAATCACTGAAGCTGTGCACGATGGGGATTCCATGTGTAGAGAGCACTTTAGCAACCAAATGGGGTCCTGAAATTGTAATAAATAAGATGTCTTTTGATTTTAACCGTGGTTAGCCTTATGTTTATTTAACAAAAGTTGCTTGCTGGTAATGGATTTATTATCGGGGCACAAAATTTGGAATGAAGGGTGGTGGGGGATTTGCATATGCGTGTGTGTGGAGAAAGAGGACCTGAATACTCTGTCTCTCCCCTCCAGGGACAAATTGATGTCAAGTTGTTCTCTCTGTCAGGATTAAGTGTCTGTTTGCCTTTTGCTCACGTGCAGTTCAATGACTGAAAAAAGTAAAGCATCTCAGCGTCATTGCTGTCTTATAAAAAGGATGGAAACAACTACTGCACCCAGTAATGGTAACATAATGAAAGCTTGTCATCGTGTACTCATCCTCTCAGTGTTTCTTCCTGGGAACACAAAAGGAGAAACTTTAAAGAGTTGGATTCCCGCTCGTTTACATGAATGGCCAAGAGATGCAAGAGCACAGTGAAAAGTATTACACTGTAAAACAGTCAGGATGATTCATGCCATCTAAGTCTCCTTGAGGCTTATATGAATTAAATAAAGTGTATTAAATTGAATCATTCGTGATGTATATTAATGAATCGATTGTCTATTAATGAATCATACTGTTTGATCAAGGTTACAAAATCAGTCTGTATGATTTGATCATGAGTTGGTTCTCACGGTCTGAGATGAAAGACTTTTAGGAAATAGTTACTTAATTTGCTCTGTTTCTCATCAAAGCTATCAAATGACTTTTAAAAGACTTACACTATATATAGGATATGTATGTAGAAAATGTTTACAGAATGTACTTATACCATGTCCAGTGTACAGGGGTGAGCATTTCCTTGTTCGTTTGTGCAATTATTTGTGATCTGCTCTTCTTCTTTTTTTTGTTTTTAATAAAGCAACATGTTCCATCTATGTTAAATAGTAAATTGTGTTTGTGTTCAAATTA
>JAUMHR010000063.1:350359-430973 GCA_032361145.1 Enteromius fasciolatus | reverse complement strand
ATATATGAATATATATATTAAAGTTACCTTTATTCAATGCAAAAACTGACACAAAGCAAAATGTTACAAACAAGACCTACTGTAAGAACAATTGTTGCAAATAAATAAACAAACAAAAAAAAACACAAAATAAAAATAATTAAGAAATTATGCAGTTTACAATTAATATCAGTTCTATGATAATAAGCAGATTGAATCAGATTGATCAGCCTTACTCCACATACTACGTTTACATCATTTTTTAAGAAATTGATATTAAATTATAATCATTTCTCTTGAGACACCAGTGACCCTGCTCAGTGTTTTAAGCTCAAATAAGTGTTAGAATTAAATATTTATTGGAAAGTTTCAGAACTAATTTTAAGAACAAAATCAGACGATTTATAAGCAACTATTCACTGCTTTCTCTCCGTGTTTAATTTCCTGATATATTAATACACTCTTTTAATTTTCTGTATTTAACTAAATGATTTTTTGATAATTGCAATGTTCGTATTTTATAAATATAGTGTCTGCTGATTGTAAATACATCATGAACCTAATTTAAGTGAGCTTGCAATGCAATTTTCACCATGCTTCAATTTCAATAAAGCATTTGATCATTAATATTGATTTTATTTTAAATCAAAAATAAGACTCTTGGCGTAAGTGAGGAACAGTTAGATGCATTCATGAGAACATAAAAACCTACAACACGCATAAGATAAGAGTCTATCATCAGTGGGCAAATGAAGAATACACAATAGAGTTTTTCTTCATGGAAAACAAACACCCTCTCTCTCTCTCACACACACACACACACACATATCCACCGTGCTTTTTTTTCCCAGCTCCTGAAATTCAGCATGTCATAAATCTACCCCTCTGAATACGCCTGGCATGTTTTAAGGTTGCTGTGTCCATAATACCATATAACATAAGCACACTGCAGTTGATTGGTAGACATAAACATTGACTGCAGCCCGGACACAGTTTAGCACCCTGCTACAATTCACTGGTAAACTGAACTGCTGCTGTAAGTGAAAAATCAAGGTCTGTTGTCCCAAGAGTGGACATGGACTACACCATCACAACAAGGGAGAGCAAGGGAAACATTTCAAAAACGTTTTATATCATAACGTTCTTTTCTACATATTTTTGCCAATGCATCAGTCATTTCTTAAAATGTTTCAGAAAATAGGCTGTGTTTTTCATAATGTGGATTGTGCAGTGGGAAAGAAAAACTACGCCACAAAGACTATGAGCACTGCCATGAAATGCTCATGATGTCATAATGCGGTACACTTAAACTGTAAAAATATTGGTATCTTTTTACCATGCACAGGAAATTAGCACAACTCACTGATGAAGACAAATGATAATAACAAAGCAATTTTAATACAAAGTCTGAGCACCACATAAATCTACAACAAAGATAAAAAAAAAAAAACACCTAGTGCTGATGGATGTTGTTTTTAAAGTGAAACACAGTCAAAAACACCTGGCGGTATTAGACCGGTTTGCCTGTCCTTCTAAGCCAACACCTTTCACTTCAAATAATGCTTTTATCCCGGATCTGCGGACGTGCAACTCAGGTTACTCATTTAAAGTGCTTATTATTTATCTTCGTGTTGTGTTTTACCCATTGACATCCCATTTAGTGTCGCTGACCGTGCTTATACAAACTCTAATAAATTTAAAAATGTAATAGCGTGTAACACTAACATTCTTAGTTGGATCTCAGACTAATCCATCACTAAACCTAACAATAGCCTGCCTCGACTGTGGCACGGCGCACTAAAAGCTTTTATGCTAAATGTGTAGCCTTGTCCAAAGTAAAGTGTGAGGGGTGGGGGCATAGGGTCCCTTATCAGATGGATTTGTTTCCTTTACATCTAAGTGGAGAGAGATTTATCTTGGACATAAACAGGAATGGAGGTGGCACATCTTCGAATGGGCTCAAATATTTGGGAGTTTTGTTTCTAGACCTCTCACACATCAGTGAATCAGCTAATCTTTCATCAGGTAGACAAAATGACTGTAGAATGGGATGTGTTTATTATGGTAAAGATGCAGAAATATATGTTTTTTTTAGTGAAAATATCAAAATATTAAATTAATGAACCCTGAAGAGCCATTTTAATTCTTCTTCTGCCCGATACGGGATAAATAGCTACTACACCGCAGGAGCAGAACAACAACATACAGCGGCCATGTCATTCATTTTTCATGTTCTCCTCTGTTTTTTAGTTTAAAGGGCTAGAAGAGGCTTGTCCACTTCTTGTAATGTTTAGTTTAGGGTAAGTAGCCGATGGGCTTCCCGCTGTTACCTGAAAACCTCCACAGCAGAGTGAGTACATTCGTTCTAACTGAATCTCTTGTGCAGAGGCAGTCAGCCAGTCTGATAGACTACATTGCTCTTTATAAACTGTCTATGCACCATAAACTACACAGCAGAAAGCGTTGCTTTGGGTTGTGCAAGTTCAGGATTTAGACCTCTGGAAGCTTCTCTTACTGTAATCGGGTCACTTTCTTCACATAAAACACATACAAGCAGGTTATTTCAAGTGCTCCAAATTATATTCTTATCACTCTTTTACGCCAAAATATTCGTATTTATCTCTTTTTTTCCCTCCAGCTGTTCCCAGTTGTATGTGATGATGCCAGTATTTTGGCATCATGAAACCATGGCAGCTAAGTTAGTAATCCAGCCAAGCGCCCATCCCTGTGTTGCCTGAATGGGTACGCCTTAAAATACTTGTGTAAAATAAACAGTCCTACTGGTATAAACTTGTGGCCTGTCACATGGTCTAACGCCAGATTCACAGTCAGCCTGCACCCATAAGCTTACAGTGAGAGACGACTGAAAAGAAAACAAAACAGATGAATAAATGGATAAATATAAAGATTTCCAACTGGATGCATGAACCAGCCAGAAGAATAATCTATCGTGATGCCTCTGCAATGACAGAATCTGTGTATAGTGAACGAGCACTGTCAATCATGCTAAAAAGGTCTTTGTTCGGTGTTAATGATTTGAAGCTTCACAAAGAAATATAAACGTTCATGTGGATGATTGTGTTATATTTGTCTATTTCACCCTTGAGGGATTTGCAATAATAGTTTCCCCGCGCTTGCACGGTGTTTACAAGTGATAAAGTGTGAAAATGGCTCCCGTTGATTATAACAAAAAAAAAATAACTAAAAAAAAAACAGCTGCATACCAATCTTATAATTAGATTTACTTAATGAACATTGCGAATACGTTTACTATACCATCGTGTGGATATGCGCGCGCTTCTTCACTGCAACAATAACAAAGTCTCTGTGTCTGATTCACGCACTACGACTTCAGGGTGGGAAAGTGAAAACACGCAACTCCGAAAAACTGACAATGTGAGAGAGCTTCTTGCTGACATTTTTAACCCGCCACGGATGTGTGGCTGATAATTATGCGCGCTGTACGGAACAGATACACTCTGGGTGTTACTTTGAAATCGCTACCGGATTTAATTCATCATTAGGAAATGGTTGTCTTAAAACGGAGCTTGATGTGTGAATAAACAACTGTTTCATTTACAGCATTACTAGAGAATCAGCCCGGAGCACAAAGAAGCCATTTGCACAGAGGAAAAGCAGACCAGACAAACTAAACGCCTGCTGGTGAAATATATGTAGTGTCATAGGCTATATACATCATTTAGTAATTTTATTATTATTGTTATTGAACTTTTTGTTGGGCAACAGGAATTAAATAAAACGTTAAACATAACAATCAACCGGACTGATTACAAATAGACCTTTATTGGCCATTTTACTGCATTTGCTTGCTTGGTTTTACCTTAAAAAGAAATATTAGAAACTTCGTAGTAATAACAGATGTATGTATTGAAAGTTTAAAGATTGCAATTTCTTTCTTTGTACACACATATCGCATTTATATTAAAATATGCATGAAACAAAGACAAATAGAATACAGATTCTAAATGCCTGACACACATTTGAAACTAGGCTAGATTTATTATTATTTAATGCGCGTTACCTGATAATCAGAGCTGAGCTCTGTTTTGTGCTTCATTGATTAAAGTTATCAGTAGCCTATAAATTAAAATGTTGCACATTATTTATTACTTTTAATTAAATGTGCTGGTATTTTAATACACTGATTTTTTGTTGTCGTTTTGTTTTTGGTTTTTGCAGTGATGTAGAATATTCTGGAAAGAAAGCTATTATGTAGTTCAGGACTGTAATATTGAAGGGTTCTTTTTGATGTATCGAGGTTTTTTTGCCATCCTTGGCTCGTTGTCCATCAGATTCTTGCAGCAAAACTGGCACATCAAAAAGAAGTTCCCATAGACCGAATTACAGCCTCCGAAAATAAATAAATGAGGAGGCCGCTGGCCTCGGGTCAGAGGTTTATCACTCTTCTGCTATGCGAGTGGAATTTGTGACTCTCTGCCTTGTCTCAACTTGCAGCTCGCATATTTACCTAAAGCAGTCGTGACCTTTTCACCTTCGGTTCCTAGTCATGTGACAAAAAGGGATTTTCTACTGTATCAAAAGTCTTCGGTTTTATACATAGAATACAATAATTTTGTTTTCGTTACAAGATTATTTTTTCTACGTGTATTGCTCTGCATAAAGCAATTGCATATTAAAACTCCTAATGCCCTTTAAATAATTATATCCCATTTTGCCATAGTGATTATTTTCCTCACGAAGGGAATCTGCATATTCGGATGAACGCAACATTTTTACTAAGTGATGTCAGATATAAAATAAAATATTTTTCAGACGCATTTATTATAGCCATCGATTTAAAATAATTGCGCTTTTTATAGGCTACAGCTGAAGTAATAATGTATGTAATTAATAGCTTTTAATTATTAAAGTATATGTCTATATATGTTTGTTATCGGGATAAAAACGTTGCTGTTTGTAAAATACTATGTTACTTCCGTGATCGTCCAAAAGTTCTCATAACTTGATAGGTTCTTTTAACTTGGCTCTTTGAACGTGTGTTGCGTTTATCTTTCGCCTCTAACAGCAGATGCATCGTACTTCACTGTCTCACTGGGATCAAAGCGACGAGAGAACATAAGTGGTTATTGTAAGCGAAACATAATACCTCATAACATAAAAGAGAGCGGAGAAATGATGCTGCTGAGTGCGTTTTGGCATTCATCGGGACTGTTGGGCAGGTGGGGGTCGGAGAGCTCTCATTAAAGCCTAACACACAACGGCTATTATTGGATCGGATCTCACCAGGTGAAGATGCGAGCCGGGCTGGCGCACCTTTCACTGACATCCGAGGCTGCTTTGCCGGCTCTTGTCCTTCGTAAGCCGGGGCTGTGCTGACCTTGATAGTGATCGAGGGAGAAAGTGTGAGAGAGGTTCAGAGATAGCTACTACGCGCTTCTGTTGCACGATGCCCGATCTGAAATATAGCAGCGGTCCTTCTGCTTTACCTACATTTACTTTAGCCACAGTAAAATAAGTAGCCTATACAGCATTTTATAATAATAGCCTAATGTATGCGTAAATAAACACTAAACACATCATGTAATAACCCCTATGCAGTCGGAGAAACACACTACTCTAACACGAGCGTCACTGTATTTGCAAACACGCAAGTCTTGTGCAATATCTGTATTTATATCTGACGACAGCTGTTCTTCCGTGCCATAATTCATATGCATCAGTAAATAAATAAATATATCGATCGTATATTTTCAGTGGTGTTGCCGCAATTCAAACACTTAGCGACACATAATGAGGATTTAAAAAAAAGTGCCTATTTAATTTTTATTTATTTATTTATTTAAGCATTTGATGATTACTGATCTTTTATTTAAAATTATAGTTCATTAAGTAAATTATCATTAGTTCAAACCTTAGTTTGTTTATTTATTTATTAACTTATTAATTGCTTTTGCTTTGCTTTATAGAGATACGAGAAGCCATTCTAATGTCTCTTAACGCGTGGCTGCATCAGTGGGAATGCTCGTGCTGTCCCGTCCTTCACGGGAATGGGAAACGGGCGCAGTTGTTTGATTCGAAGGCTTACCAACCTCCCTCTGAAAGCTGAAACACGATATTATTACTTAATTTGCGAGTTTAGTTTTGTAGGCTACTCAACTTCTTAACAAGAGCAATTTGTTAAAAACGTCACTTCAGGTCTTCATGTCTGTTTTAGCACAAACAATAAATAATTATTCATGTCTGAAGTCTTCATAAACAGTCTATTCCAAACCTTATTACTTAAACTGATTTTGTGTTGGTTTGTGTTTTTTGTGTCTTTTTATTCACGTTAACATGTTAGAATTTTGTAGAATTATGTGACATAATTTTATGTATCAATTGTAATGTTTTTATGCTCTTTGCTTCTACGAGATTACACAAAAGAAAAAAAAAACTAACGTTATTTCTCTTTGACACACACGCACACATACGCGCGCACACACATAGCCTATATTCTTTAATTGTGGAGTACGAAGCTGTATAATAAGCGCTTACTGAATTGAACGGACAATAAAGCAATCCTGCATCCTCTGACCCCCGAATGCAGCCCGCTTTCATTGATCACCCCCTTATGAGATAATGCAATTACAAACATCAATAAGGAGCTGCGAGGGGAATCATTACGTGGTGACAGTGATAGATGATAGTGCAGAAAATAGCGCGTTTCTCTCCAACAATCCTGGAGCCCAGGGGCTTTCAGGGGTGGGCGAAGTCACCAAGGAAACAGATGACATCCAAAATGGCCCTGCAGTTTTGGACACTCCATCTCTTCACTCCAGACTTCTCTCTAGTAGTCCACCAGCTGCCACATAACATTATTCTATGTGGTAACACGCTTGCGACCTTAGTGAAACAAACTGCGCTTTTATACAGACACATCAGACATCGGTTTCTCACAAGTCCGTCTTTTTATTGGTCTTTCAGTTTTGTATAAATCGACCTGGCTGTTTATATTCATTTACTTAGGCTATGTTTTCTGTGTTTTGATGTTGGCCTGGTGTGATTGCCGAAACGAGTGTTCATTTGTCTTCTGAGTTCTTCAAAACAAATAAAAGACAAAGCGAAAAAAGTGACACAGGCTATTTACTTGACATATAAGCTGTAAAAATTAAAACGAATGATAAATATATCAGCTGAAATGTTGCTGAGGTTATTAAAACACTTAAATTGTTGCATTGTTTGCATTAGTGCTTGCAATACTGTAAAATGAAGATTCCACATACAACTTCAATTGTTTAGATATTATAACACCTTTCATTAAACCATATACTCTACATTGCGTTCTGACATATTTGTAAGTGTACAGTAATTTTAATATTGTTGTTGTATATAATATTGTATAATACGATAAGTGATACGTTGTGGGAGTATGTGAATGTAATGTAATTGTGTGTTTGTTTTTTTGCAGCATTAAAATAGTAGCCTATTAATTTAAAAGCGCATTATTAAATAAAGAAATGTAAATAAATAAATGAAAAATCAATCACTGACACACACACTTCACGGAGTGGACATAACCCTCTTAAATATGACCGGTGAAATGAGAGTGGACCACATTTGCATCTGCCACTGCGTGCTGCGAAGACACATGACCCTTTGTGAAAGTTTTCAAATTGAAGCAAAACGACTTGAATACAGAGTACAGATGACAGAAACATGCAACAGCACAGCCCACGCTGCTCTTTATGGCAGGCAGAAAGTCTTGTTTGGGCACCTCTGTGCTTATGGAACAATTTCTTTCAGTCATTACTCACAGAGTTCAGTATGTGGTCAAAGCCAGATAAAAGCTTTCTTCTTTCTTCTTAAACAACAGATGGAAAAGGCGTAGTCCTTATATGTCTTTTACTGCAGATAAATGAAGAAAATCAATAATCATGTTCATTTGCAAAAGTCACGAAACGCTCATTAGGAAACTTACCTACAGAAGAACTAACAGAGAGCCGATCTTTCTAAACGAATGATCTGTATATAGGCATGATCCCTGAGATCTTTAGTTAATTACATATATTTGATAATCGCTAATTTGATAATTAGCTGCGCACTGGAAGTATAAAAAATACACACAATTATAAACAGCTATAATATAGGCTACACGTGTTTGCACGTAGCCTATTATTACTATTACGCATTAGCCCACGCATTAAAAAGGGTTAGTTGAATACAGCATTAACAACAATAAACAGTGTTCTTCTTCTTCTTCAAAAAATAAAAATAAAAAAATACGACATATGTTATATAGCATAGCCTATTGTTCATTAAGCAGCTGATAACATGAACACGGTCATGTGTAAAGTGTGACAAAAACAACCAAACTCTTTAATTTGCCTATTTATTATTAGGCTATTGTTAATATTTTTAAACACAATTATCAACATATTTCTGCATTTTAGTAGGCTGCTTCACTATTTCAGTCCATGATAAATATCTGCTTAAATTTCAAGATATAAAATAGACGTGCCCCTTAAGGACAGTTTCCCAGATCCCCTAAAGATGGCAGTCAAACATGGGATTTATCTCCGCCCGTGTCTCCAGAGCACCGAATGGCGAACGGTTGAGGAATTCAAATCTGAGGAGCTGAAACGGTGTCATTAAAACGTCGCCTGTGTTTCGCGTTGCTTGAGAGCAAAACATTCAGAAGAGAAGGTAATAAAAATACAATGGCGATAGAAAACCGAGGGACGGGTTTAAGAAAGGGAACTTATTGATTTATTATGGGAGTGTAGTTTAGCCTGGCGTCACCCATTTAGTTAGAAGCTGGGTAAGTTTTTTTCCAGCATTCCCACAAGAATATTCCGCGTTTCCTTGTCGTGGTCGTATCGGATCCAACGTAAACATACATTTCGATTAGTTGTGTCTGGTTTAGAATTATTTAAGCGCTCGGTTTTAGCCGGTAGCTTGGAAACAGTCGTCGTCAGGATAATGCCGTTTCAAGAGCTCTTGACGGAGCCATTGAGTGAGTGAAATAAGGCGTGAGGGGGAACTAATCTTCCCATTTGAGTGTTTGTGGCAATTTTATCTAAATGAATTTTAATGCTAAACGGGGGGTAATTCTTCCTTTATCAGTCCGTCCACCTCATCTAGCCCCCCGTTTGAGCGTCCTTCGAACGGGCCGAACATTTGTTGCACATTAGCAAACGTGCGACAGAAAGTTGAATATATGCAGCACTTAGACAAACATTTCAATCTGCTTGCAACATGTTTTTCTATATATCTGATATATGCTGTCCTTTTTTTTTATAGTTGGACTCACCTTGTGCATTTAGAGCCTCATGGTCAGACCATGTCCACACTTAGACTGTTTAGTTTTATCATTTCGTTATAATAATTAATTGGCCTACAAAAAAAGTAATTACATGCAACTCATAATAAAAAATAATAACTTGCTACTCAGAATTTAATTAATCTATGGACACTACTGAAAGGTGTGACCCAAGAATTTTAGATGAGATAAACCAGATCTAGTTTATAAAACTCTTAAATATCATTTGTAAGTGGCTTATAGACTCATAAAATTAGATTATTTGATTATTGAAAATATAGGATAATAGATTCATGATTTGATTTATTTTTTATGTTGGATAAGTTATGTAATGTTGGCTAATGATTTAAATATAGGCTTTAATGTAGGTTAATGAGAAACAGAGCACCACACTGTTATTTGGTATTTTAAAATTTTGTGAAATTAAGTTACCCAAAATATTTAAAGGATTTGTAGAATTTTGTGAATGACGTCCATACAAAACCTGAATGCTTGGGTCAGTAAACGGCCTCCTATAATGAACCAGTCCTACAATCAAACCAGGCCTGGAAATCACAAATATATGAAAAATAGTTCCCCCTCTTTTTACACAAAATTTATTCATTTACAATGTATACATAAACTCTTCAAAATTCAAACAAGTGATAGCAACACGTTAAACCAATATCCCCAAAACAGGTTTGCTTAATCAAAAGCATATATGAATCCCGAATCCCATTTATAACTTAAACGCTGAGAGTTTGATGGGTTGGCTTTATACACACACACACACACACTCACACATGCTTGTTCTTTACATTCAGCTTCTCACACATCCGGTAAAGGTAAGTGAAAATAATTTGATTTGGGGGCAGTTGCATTATGATGTACAAATTGGGAATGCAAAACAGAGACCTCCTGAAAGGCAGGAGGATGTGGCTCAGACAGGTGGATAGAACTCCGATTCTTCCTAAGGCTGTGATGGGTCATGGGAAATCCGCCCTCCCGCAGGACAAAAAATGGCCTGGCAAACATGTATTCAATGAATTATTGATTTATTCACATATATTTTTTTTCTCATTTAAACGCAAAGTGATTTATGGAGGAGGCCAAAAGTCTATGGAGATGGCACACACATAGTGTGGAAAGAAAAAAAGTTCACATCCTTTTTTAAAAAAATCTATTAGAAACAACATAATATGCAGAACAATACGATAGCATTTACAATACTTTTTTCCCAGTTCTTATGAAAGTCCGATGCAATTTTACAACAGTATACAGTATGTCCTCACCCCTCCCCTTTAGAGGCTGATATAGTAATAAATTCAATCTTTCGTTCTCTCACTCTCTTTTTGTGTCTAAGCAAAGGGCACCTCCTTTTAAAGTGTCCCATAGTATACAGATATCAGGCTTTTTTTCTTGGTCCGAATCTATAGCCAAGATGCAAGCTCCTCAGTCTCTGTAACAAGTCAGTATGTAATTGGCGCTCGGCAAGCCCCAGAAAAACCAATCGCAGCTCCTCGTCTGTCCGTAGCAGTCATATAAAGAATCCATTTTAGTAAATTACTGGGCATGGATGTCCATGAATTGTCCTCCCATGGTAGGGTCTCCAGGATTGAACATAGAGGGGCTAGAGGCTGACATGGGCATGGCAGGGTGAGGTGGTCCTCCGTGCATTAACATCGCTGGGTGGTGGGGGTGTCCAGGGATGTAGGAACGCATGGGAGGGCCGTGCCGCAACTGAGCAGGGTGGTGGGGCATCTGGGAGGCGCTGTAGCCTGGTTGCCCCATAGCCATACCCACCGGGCCACTGTGTGACAGGTAATTCCCTGGCATGCCTTGTAGTCCTAAGGAAGAAGATTATAGGAATTATTGATAAAGCATTTGGAATAGTCACACATAACAGTTTATATTATATTTTGGAAGGTCATCAAACCAATCGTTTCCTTTACAAGGAAGGTTTCAGTGTACAGTCACAGCACCAGAAAGCATATGAGTCATGTGGTTGTAAGAGAAGCCTTTGAGAGAGGACTGTCCTCTGTAATGAATGGGAAGAGACTAGAAGAGGAATCCGTGTAGTGGGAGAGGGTGGCTCTCTAGGGACTAACTTACTGGCCTGAACATAGCACTTTACTGCTGCTTGCACCAGGGATCTGTACTCGGTGTCGAATCCATCAGGTCTGCAATCCACCACAGTCATACCCGACTAGTCAACCGGAAGGTTGTCCTTCACTGAGGTCAACCAGAAGGTCGATACGTAGCTGTTATTAGGCTTAATTTGCTAATATTATATTCACCTCAGAGAACAATGCTGTGATGAAATCTATATAATTGGCTCCCCACTGGATAACCGTGACTACAATGTGCTTACATTCTAAAAGCATTGACAAATTGGTTTCGTTTTGTTACACAATCTTTAATTTTCATTTAGAAATCTACTCTCTCTTCACATTCTAGTAAAGGTTGTACTTTTTGAAATGATATAAACGAAATGGCACATAGGTGGAACTGAACTGCTCCGTGTCTTTATGCCAGAGGAAGCCACAACAATGACAAATGAGGTAAAATAAGCCATGCCTTTATTCCACGTTCTCCCCTCACTTATCTCACTTTAAACACAATGAGCAAAGGTCTGTGGCTCGCTCTGAGAGCCCCTCAGAGAAACGCCACCATTGTGCTTAAATTAAAGACGAAAGGTGAAAATTTACAAAGGCTGTCACTTGAGAGGCCTCACCTGGGTGCGTGCACGTGCCACGAGCAGAAAGGCCACTAACCCTGTGACAGCGGCAATACAAAGCAACAAATCAACCTCAAGTTAAAAAAGAGAAAAAGACCGGCTCTTTTGTTACAGGTCTTTAGGTTTCAGCTTCAGAGTGGCATATATAATGGTTGGTGTTTTGCACTAGCACTGAAGCGGTAATCTGTATGCCCCTGCAATTATTTACCACTAAAGGCCTGACCCAAGCTTTGAAAGGGTCATCAGCTGTATTTGATTTCAATCCTTGAACACGTTGTTTGGTGAGGAAGGAAAACATCCAGGCTATCAGAAAAGCAATGCTTGGATGTGAAAAGGGCAGACGTTGCAAATGTGGTTTTTCACTTAATAAGTCAATCAATACATCGAGTTCCTTGCCTGTCTATTTTCAGAGGTACCATGGGACCGAATCAACAGGGGATGTTTGACATGGACAATACAGGAGCCAAATCCCCGAAGACCCTTTCCCCTCCTTAAAAGTAAAAGTTCAGAGCAGAAAAATGGGTACCTTGACCCTGCAAAAGGTTAACAAACTTCTGCTTAATGAATGGGAGGAATGAAATTTCAGACAAAGGAGTCTCCAGCAGAGCTTCCAGCTCACCAAAGCATACCAGCTGCGTTCAAGTATGGACGGGGAGGGCAACATTTTTGTCCATATGCCCATAATTAATGCTCTCTGCGCTCATTATTGTCTTGAAATTAAAATGAAAAAACTTTGGCCACCCTTGGCTAATTTTGTTGAAGAAACACAAAGAACGGTACTGGGGAAAATGGTCATAAAACAGTCGTTCCCTCGCTTATCAAAGGCTCGCCCTCTTCTGCTTGAGTAGCTAGGCTTTATCCACGCTGACAGGTGTATTGTTTCGGAGAGCTATAAGCTCTATAATCGTCATGGGCAGAAAGCATAACGCTTTGCTAAGTAGGTTTAATTGGCTTTGGTTTTAAGTAATGTTGCAGTGTGACTGCTTGGAAACACCTTCATTTCAGGTCTTGGGACTTCCCAGCAAATAACTGCTTAATCTCGCCTTGAGGAGAATTCCTCAACTAATGAAAATTGCTTATAAAATATAATGAAGCCTTGGTCTCTTAATCAAATAAGATAACGTTTTTTTTTTTTTTGTAATAACCTATTAATTTAATTGGTCGCAAAGTATAAAACGCATCACTTACGTTTAATTGACCTAGAAACTATAGTAACAATATTTAAATTAGACAAGCTAGGAAATTTCAGCGATGAAGCCATGAAGACTGGGCATTCTTCACCATGGCGACATATTTCTGTCACACTCTGCCTCCTTTTCTTTCCTCATTTCCCCCTCTCACTCGCTCTCTTTTTCCCCTCAACCCATCTCATCTAAGATTCCACACGCGGCCCAATTACAGATTTCGGCAAGCAAATTGAGGCTGTTTAAAGCAGGTTTCTCTCGTCTCTTCTGGGAACTACGGCAGCTGCTGTAAGCAGCCATTTGGACACTGGGAAACACTCTCAGTGTTTAGATACGCGCACAACAGCGGGGACGTGACGTTTTAAAGCACAGAGCTTGTGTTATCAGCCCATGTCTCTCGGTTAAAGACAGTGGGCTAGAGAGTCTCTTTGACAACAGAGGTATTCTGTGCTAGGCTACATTAATGATCGCTATTTTTGTATACCGAATAAGTCAAATCCATTTGTCACACCGCTTGTGATGGCATATTTAATTTGGATATAGTCAATTAGGTTGGACTAAGCTGTGTACCCTGCTGTGCACACCTCCATTTTGCACTCCTTCATCTCCCCTGCCTTTGCCATTAGTAATCCTATTAGGAAAGACAGACAAGAAAATAGTGGACCAAGTCAGGGTCGATAGAAGCAGCTCCACCTAAAACATTCCACGCAAGACTGACATAATTTCCAAATGTGTGGCTATGTATTTAGCTGCAGGGTGAGAGAGCGATTCTTTGTGCGTTGCCTCGCAGGTTGGTGTATAAATGTAACTCATGCATCAACTGTAGGGAGACAGATTTATGACACTTTGGGGACATGCACTTTTCTCTCCTTGCACTGCTGCAGACTGCTTACATTTTGCCAATCAGTCTGTTGCTATGGTAACACACCCCTCCCCTTCTCCGACCAAAACCCCAATCTCAATCCCCCCACCCTCCATTTGCCTCTTTCCCCACACAGCTATTCCTCCTCCTCCTGCTCTCTCACTCTTTCGCCCACACTCATTTCCCCTTTTTATACATGACTCTATGCACTGTTTAGTAACACGGCCAAAAATGTTCAGAAGTAAGAAAGGGCAGCGCAGGTCGCACACGTACACAAGCACACAAACTCTTGTTCGGAGCTTATCACCCACAAGTACAGGAAATATTAGTATTGGAAAGCAGGAGAAAGCAGTTTGTTGTCGGGAGGAAAAGAGACATCTTTGTTTCTCCCATTTCTTAAAAGCAACTCAAATGAACATGTCAGAAATGATGGATGCTTGGTGACGCTGCTTTTGTACTTACTTCCCCCATTGCTTTGCGATTGGTTAACTAGAAGGTTACATGTAGTGCCACTGTCCCTCCATGCCCATATTCATGCCCATCCCACTCATAGGCCCTAGAAGGAGAGAAAACAATCGAAGAAGAAGATGCCGAAAGATGAGAAAATAAATAGACCACGGCTCAGAGACAGGAGGTCAAGAAACAAAAGCACAATTCCCCATTTTTTTAAAGAATAGAAAAGAACACCATATGGTACAAATAAGTCAATATAAGTAAACAAACAAGTAAATAATGCATTCAAAGGTTAAAGCCTGGATAGATCCTGTAGCTTAAGTGGTAAGGTGCATGGGAGGGGATGAGTGATTAGCAACAGTGACCAGTTACACAAGTTGGAAGAGGCTTAGATTTAGAGAGAAGATGGGTATTAGAAAGCAAAGGTCTTAGAGTGGAAACATGAAGGGACAAAGGGGTGTCGTGCATTAGACCACACCTGTGCAAACCAAGGGTCTTAGAATCAGACTGAGAATGGAGGTAGTGCGAAGACAAGGAGGGGGAGGGGGGCATGTCAGAGGAGAAGACACGCCAAGGTCTTACCAGGTGGTCTGATTCCCATGTGCTGCTGGCCGTCCATCACGAAGCCTCCCATGGGTTGACCATCTGGGTTGTAGGGAGCTCCTTGACTTACTGCAGGAGGGCATGGTGAGGGAATGTGGGGGAAACGAACAGTGGTCAATTAGTGCTTTTAATTAAGTTTAAGTCGCAGGAGAAACATCATCTGTTAACACACATGCAGACTTAGGCATTTCACACAGTTTCTTTGGGTTTCATGAGAGAGAAAACACTTGACAGAACATGCCCAATGAAGCTTGAGTACTGGGAACAAAGAGCTAAGCCTATATTCTGAAATAGAGAGAACATTTTTAGACAACCGCAAAGATCTGTGGAAAACCAAAGTTATCTCTTTCTCTTTTTTTTCCCCATCGCAAGCTAATTGAGATGTGCTTACCGTGAGTTCACCCTTTTCAAAGTGTGTGTTTGGGGGTTATTTGGTCAAAAACAACAGCTCAACCCCAATGAATGCCTTTGAACTTTACTGAGTCCCTAATGCAACCCTGCCCCCTGAACCCTATTACAGGTAATAAAATTTACAGCAGTCCACAACAAGCCATGCACCAGGAGCACTGTTCAGGAAGAACTTAGCTGGAAGGCAAACATGACCACTTAAAATATACATATTTCTCTGTACTTGACCGAACAATTCTCCACTGTTCTCAAGAATAAGAAGTTGCATAGAGAAGATCCGGTTGTAGTGATTGTTCCATCGTACGTGTTTGCTTACTTCTCTTCGTCACTAGGTTATATAGTGCCCAAGTCAGCGTGATTAGTGCTTTGGGTTAATTGGATGGATTTTAGTGGTCAATCATTGTTGACATCCAGGCTGGGCTAAGTATTTACCGGCAGGTGGGCCTCCGGGTGCATGGCTTGCAGGGGGCTTTCGCCTGCGGGACTTGAATACAGAAACTATGGGGGACTTGCCTGCTCGGTTGGACTGGTCGATCATGGGCTGCACTATTCTTCTTCTTGCGTTAATGAACCTGTAAAAAAAAAAAAGATGCAACGTATGACTGAAAAGTCACTGGAGTTTTTCTATCTTTTTCTGTAAACACAGTCACGTCCAAGCCTGCTGCTGTCCAGATCAGCCCAGATAGCTAATCGGAGGGGTAATTGAAGGATTTTTTTCCCTCTAATCCTCTAGTACTCCAGTGGGAGTGTCGGAGAGTTGTTCCATAACACAGAAATGTTCACAAAGCTTACGACTTGTACAAACTTGTGCTAGCTTAATATATAGCGCCTACTAAGCGAAGTGCACATTAGCACTTTGAAGAAAGCGATGATTTTTCTCTATTTATGCAGTCCTTTTTTAACAACTTTATTTTAAACCACTGAACCATTCAAACCCTGATGCCAGATGTAACGCAGTTGATATGCACCACAGGAATTAATGTGTTTAGGAAATGTTTGCTAACAGAAAAGTGTTGCATTGTCAAAGAACATGGGTACAAGCCATGTTTTCTTTTTCCTTCTGTCTCCCTAGAGGGAGAATAATGAAACTGTGGGTTCAATGAGTAGATTTTTTTCCCCCGCCAAAAACAACAGGCTGCTCTGCAATTCTGCGTATTGTGCCTAACATTTGTGACAAAAACATATTTGGCCCCTGTAGCTTCTGACCTCAGCTTCTTTACACCATACATCGGAGTGCTCTGGCCTTGTTGTGCCTAAATCCCCTCTAGTGACCCTGTGACCCTGGTCACCTCCAGGAGACCATGCTCAGGGGTTCCAACTTGATTTATGTCCTCCTGCTGTTACCACAGTTGGACACTTCCATTTCATCCTTTGAGGGGGGAATTAGTAGACTTTTAAGGAAACAATAGCCCCGCTACTCTTTTCAGGCTGAGAAAAGCAAGGGAGGAGAGCTTAGGGTGGAGGGAGAGAGCGAGAGAAAGAGAGAAAGGGAAAGATAAAGAGAGAGAGCAGGACTAACAGACAAAGAAATGTGCACATAGGCATCTGCTAAGCTTCTTCTTTATTAATTATAAAACGGATCGCTCCGACTCTGAATTTGGACTGTGTTTGCCTGTAAAACTGTAAACCACCTGCAGTTGGGATAATGATCTATATTACTCGAGATGTAATTAATATTCACAATATAAGTATTATTAATAAACCGGAACTATTTTTAAACAAAAGTAACTACTTCTAATATGGCATAATATCACTAATAAATTCTCTTATGGGGTAAAACTTTGCCCCTTTTAAATTTATTTGACCAGAGATCACTGCTTTCTCATCACCAATATCACTCTACGACATCACCTTAAAGGCTTTAAAAAAAAATGATCAGGGGAGGAATGTACTGACATGGCAGTGCACCATCAAATGAGAGAATGTCTGGAGTTTTATCACCAGCAGCGGGCTGGAGAGCAGGGGGAGTCTCAGACTAGGCATTCCTTTTACTGCCTTCATCTCAGGCTGGGGTCAAAGGGGGGGCACTGTTGTCTATCTGCTGACCTCTGCCGTTTGGATTTTCCTCCCTCGCTCACTCACTCTGCCTCTGCCTTTTTTCTGCTTGCTTTTTTTTTTCGAATTGTGGAAATGGCTGTTCTTTCTTTTCTTTTTTTTTTAAAAAAGGTATCTTAAGCTTCCTCTCTCGTTCCCTCTTATATCTAAGGCCAGATGCGGCAAACGCTGGAACAAAGGACAAGTGCTACACAATACCAGGCAGGGGGATGGAGAGGTGGTGAGGGTGAGGGAGGGGGTTTAGGAGTGTGAGGAAAAAGAGAAAGAATGGTCATGCTCTGTTCTGTGAGCCAGGCGGACGCCCTGGCGCTGACGGTTAAGAAGGCAATCAAAAGGAGCAGAGAGCCATACGGGCCAGGCTAAAGCTGGAGCCTCCATTAGGAGTAAAAGTTCACCTTTACGCGACCTCTCCACGCTATAGGACTGCGTTTATGGCCTGTTCAGTTTCTACTTCCCATAGGCAGACAATGAAGCCAACTATTCAGCCCAGCTTGGGACAATGGGGGGCTATTTTAAAGTAAAACACCACTAGTGGCACCTCTAAAAAGAGGAGGGTTAAAAATACACAGCTTTACTAAAAGGATGAGAAAAAAAGACCGAAATGAGAGCGTTTATGAGCCAAATGAGCCTAGATGGAAGCTTGGTGGTTCTTATTCTGTGTGTGTTTTGTAATGTGTTGGAGCGCTATTGCTCATTCCCGCCTTTGCTGACAGTCGATCTGATCTCTGTCGGGTCTGCCAGGGCCTCTGCTAATATCCCACTCTCATTACAAACGCACAGGTGTAGCACGAACGGCACGTGAAATGGCCAATTAAAAGCAAGAAATTGTCTTTTTCATCAGCTGCCTTTGTTGCGTGACCAATTAGGGAATAATTTAATAAGCGTTGCTGGAAAGATCCAGATTGAAGATACAAAAGGTTATATTTCAGTATGTCTATCTAAATGCATATGAAGTACGTCATTTTTTTCAGAGAAATGCCCCCTTCGTTCGCTCGTTCCCTCTCTTTCAGATGTAAACTGTGTGAGGGGGCGCGTGCATGACTACGGAGGACCAAATTCACTCATGAAATCGCATTTCAACACACTCAGCTACATTTACATGTATATTAAAAACCCACAAACAGGCATATCAGTAATACCGATGGAATAGAATGATCTGATGATTCGCATCTGCATCTGTGGCTCTACAGGAATCTGCAGTAAAAATATGCATTAAAAGAAAAGATATAAAAGATCTTGTGGGTTTAAGATAATTATCAGTGAAAATAATCTTTGCTAACTAAAGTTGGGAAGTAACTGTCTAAAAATAACATCAAACTACATTTTAGCAGTGTGACTGTTGCTCAAATGTTTTGAAAACACTCAAAAGCTCTTTTGCGACAATGCTACATTGTCGTTTTCAGTGTTGCGCTGTATTGTGTATACATCAACCCGAGTCATTTTAATACATAAAGTGCATTGATTTGTTCAATTTAAAATAAATGCAAATAATTTAATTATTAATCTTTATTAATTAAAAAAATATTTAAATATAAAGGAAATAATATCTTCATTACAATGGAAAGAGTTTAAATGAATGTGCTTCCCGGTTTCTGGCTATGAATTTATAAGTTCAGTTTAATGCTATCACCCTAATTGAGATTCACAAACACTCATTCAGGTTCATTCAGTTTTTAAATTATACTAATTTAATTATCTGTTGTGTCATCAAATATTTGCATGTTCAATATGAGATTGCTTCCCTATTTATGTAGTTCATAATTCAACAATTTCAAATAATGTGTAACTTGTATCTTGCCAAACCATTTTTTTTTTTAATAATTGCTTCCCCCACACCAGCTAACTTGCTAACTGCTATAATTCAACTAGCTAATCACGCAATAAGACCCCTCTGGTGAAACCAACTTTATTATCAGTATCTGCTCTGGAGTTCCATTTACTTAAGTAATTAGTAATTCACATGTTGGCATGGCTTAAGGCAAATTTCACAAATACGAGCATCTCATCTCGACCCAAAAGTCATAAAAGTCCACCCTGGCTCCTCCTCTCTCTAAGTCAATCTGGGGTCAGTCGCTATGGCCTGCCTGTGCTTAAATAAACTAGTCCAGCTGTTTGCTGCACAGATTCCATTTACACTCTTGCCTCCCCCCAATCCACCCGCTCTCTCACTCATTCACACACACACACACACACACACACACACACGTATACATACATTTACACACTTCTTTTAATCAGCGCACAGCAACTCAGGCCTGGAGGAGTGGCGTTAACCTGTTCCATTGCTGGAGACAGACAAGGGGGAATGGCACGTACATAAAGGACCAACTTCCAACACCCGTTTGAATCTCTCACCTCAGACAATTCCATTCAGGCACATCACACCCCTCATCCTCCCCTCGCACTGAATATTCCTGCCTTTCTCACCTCTCGTCACGTTCTTAATAACATCGGCCTCCCCCTCGGCCCCTCCGCTGCATCTTAGACTGGCCTGCGTTGGTGGAATCCCATAAGAAGAACCCACTCTACTGGGTCTAGGGAAGCAGGAGCCATGAACGTGAACTAGTTATTAGTGCAGGGGCTGGTCTAATCCCCACCGCATCAGTCCCCCTCCAACATAGGCTGGCCATTACTTCAGCAAACTCACCCCTGTTGCACCCCCACAAGCTCCTCTCACTAAACAAAGTCGAAACGTTTCCATTAACAGAGCTGTGAAGTCCCCTCTAAAGCCGCTTTTAAAGAGTGGGGCCGCCGCCTGGGGGCTAAGGAACACACTTTATAAACACATAGCCGGGCTGTGGGAAGGAGAGAAGGGTGCAGCAGAGATTGCTACGAGTTTCTCAAAAGATCAACGCGGCCAGGAAGACATATGCAGATTTCAGACCAGAGAACCTCCAGCTTGAGGCGAGAGGAGACCATCGCTTTGATCAACCTCGGTTGCGGCATACAAACGACCACCGAAAAACAGAGCAGAGTGCAAATGCTGTGAGATGCTGGACATGCTTCAGAGACGGTTCCCCACTCCGCTGGAGCCGGGGGCTATGAGGTCATTTTTGGCATGAACACGGCCTGCCTGCTCTCCTCTGATTCCCCACCCAGCCCAGAGAGAGCAAGAGAAATAGAGCAATAATACATCAGAGAGGGAGGGCACTGTCATATGCCCACTTCACAAACACAGCATTGGAACACCCTCCATGTCATGCTGTCGTCTATCTCTGAGGTCTCTTCATGCAGCCTGATGCCGGAGGCAAATGCTTGGGCACTGCCTCTCTGTCTGGGTAAACATGCAAACAAACAACCGCACAGTGTTGGGATGTCAACTGGCAGCCGTGTGTGTGGCAGCACATGGCACGTTCTAGAGGAAATGACGTCACGGCTGCAGGTTTAATGGGGCCTCCGCCTAGCTGTCACTGTGGTGGTCTCTGCAAAGCTCATGCTGGCACTGCCAGTTCTATTGACAACGCATACAAGACCTTACACACAAGCTCTGACTGCCATTACTAAACATGCACCGAGAACCAGTAATTTACCCGAGTTAAAAAAGGAAAACTTTAACTGATGGTATGGTAATTTGAACTTTAACTGATGAGGTGGCTAATTCGTACAAACTTGTACAGAGACTGTGTTTGTAGATCCAATAAGTGAAAGCTTGAGATTTGTGGTCTGACAAGTTTAGTCACTTTTCTGCTTTTCCTTCCCTTACAAAAACTGACAGCACCAAGCTGATATCAGGTATTCGGATATATACAGTACCATGGCAATGTTTGATTCATGCACCATTATATTTACTATGTAAGTGATGTAAAAAAACAAAAACAATAATCAATTTGTACAGCAGTGAGTTTTCATCATTTAATTTGGTGAAATTACCAGTGCAGAAATTATGGCTAGGTCAATACTTTCATATTTATTCATTATATTTGCGTTGAATGTAGAGAATACATATAGGAAGTGTTACTCGCTCTAGCGTGTATATTTTTGTGGTTGTTGTTGGAGGGGTGAAGTTCAGCGTGACCTTGCAATCACTGTAATGCTAAAAGCTCATTAGCTAATCAGTGGTCGGCTCGCTAATCAGTGGTCCAATCTGTTCCTAGATTTATAAACATAACCAATATGCTCTAGTGCCGATCCACCCTCCGTCTGTCATGTTCACATTCCCCCACAAAAGAGAGGATAAAAAAAGTAGAGAAAAGAAGAAAAAATCTAGGCAGCGCCTGGGGCCTGTTGTGATGTAAGACAGAGGGAGAGAAAGAGGGGGGGTGCACCCTTGTATGGTTCACAGACTCTGCACGAATGCATGCATACACACACGCACATATCCTACGACAACTCGCTGCCAAAGAGCCATCCATGCACATATATCTCCACATATAGAGACGCATTCTCTTCAAAACAAAGAAACTATTTTAACTGTGCTGGTCTCGTTTACACACACACGCGCGCGCACACAAATGCGCAGGCAGTCCAACACGCATTACAAACGACTTCACATGACTAAACGCACACACATGCACACACACACACACACAGAACCACTCCAACTTGTCTGCTGTTGACACAACACAGAGTTCAGGTCTGAGCAAGTGCTGAAATTCCAGTATGGCAGAATTGTTAGCAAACACTTGAGAACAGACTGAGCCCAACTGCGCAGAAAGGCAAACAATCCCTATATCCATCCAGCTTCATGGAGTTGAGCTCTCCACTATGTCTCCATCTCCGCCTGATGTAGCAGGGGATTTTGAGGGTGTAGGTAGGGCCGCATGCCTGTGTCTCACTGGTGTAAATATGTCTTTTGTTTGGCGGTTTGACCCCAGGGTGTGTTGGTATTTTGTTGAAAGGCCACGGATATTCACGCTAAAGCACCTTGACAGGAAGGCTGTGTGAAGGCCGCTCCGGGACATGCGCTATGGCTCATCTCACCCAGACCTGCTTGCATCCTTTGGGCCGCTGTTGTTCACACACACACACACACACACACACACACGTATGCACTCTTGCTAAGGAAATAAGTGTCAGTGTACACTACAACCAGAATTATAGATCTAGCAAACACAAATACAAAAAAAAAACTGAACTATTGTCTTTGTTGTCATCATGGTGTAGAAGGAACAACTGATATACCACACAGATCTGATGTGTGATTTTGCTTTTGTGTAGGTAAAGCTGCCTATCCAAGATACCTACTCAGGGGTCAGGGGTCACATTTTCCCCCGCAGCTATAAGAACGTTGCCAGATACTACACACGAAGAGCACATCATCCAGAGCTTTTCTTAAACAAGTTTCAACTTCTCTTGACATGGGCGGGCTTGGCTGTCAGAGAAGTGAAGCATGCCAGTCATCCAGTTCTCTCTCTTTATTTTGCTCTCGCTCCTTTTTTTCTCTCAGGCGCAGAAACCTGATCCAGGGTGTGTGGACGCTGTTTCTCTAAAGTAGCCCCGCCACACTTCACTCCATGCTTTTAAGACTTTCATAAAAGCCGCCTTATTGACAAAACAATCCATCCCTAAGGTTTAAACAGCATCTTTAAAGGGATTATTAAATTCCGTCAGGAAGGGAAGAACGGGCAACACGTGAAACCCGATGACCCGCCCATTGATTTTACATCACTGATCTTTATGGAGTGTTCTGAGAATGCCTTCTCTTATCGTCAAAGGCTAAAACTTTTCTTTCTCTTTGCATCTTTCTTTTTTCTTACTCCTTTCATTGAAAGTTTTGCATTTGTATGTCGAACAACTGACTGTGCCTTTACATCATTAGGTGATTATAGGGATCAAAGCTTTGACATCTCCCTCCAAAAAATAGATCCCACAGTCGATGCCTCCTCGATGCCACGTTTGCTCACCGCTTTTTAGGCTGTCTCTGTGTGCTCATGCGTGTCCGCTGGTGCGTATGCATCTGTGCTCATGTGTCCATAAGGGTGTGATTAAGTGTACGTCTATTGCATATCGTCCAGATTTGAACAATAGTTTTAGTACACTCTCAGTGCCACCCACGTGGGTCGATTGTTAATACGTGGACCCAGATTTGCAGCAGTCCCTTACGTTATGTTGGCGCCAATAATTCATGAGTGATCCGCACCCCACGCGACATTTTTTATTTAATCTTCAGCCTGCGGATTCTCAGAGTCCTCATCAATAATGGACACGTACATGTGTGTTAACAAGTCTATGGGAGCAGGGCTCAAGGAAGCCGTCATTTTCAGTTGATCTCTTGTTTAGCTTCAGCTGTTTGTTGGTCACATTGTGGTTTCCACATGTTCACCCAGAAGTCCTATGACCATTACAATTTTTGCTTAGAGATATGAGCTTGCATGCTAAGCAAATTAAATCTATATGCTTGCATGCTAGAGTGGAATGCTGGACTTTATCTTGTAAATCTCGCACAAATATTTTATGTTGGAAATAAGCTGTATTGGCCTGGTGCTTTGACTAGTCTGATAAATAGAATCACAGCTAGGGAAATTGCCAGGTCAGGAGGTAACATCACCAGGGGTTTCCATGGAGACACCCAATGGTGAGCTTCCTACTAAGCACAAGCACGGGCCTATGAAACGACAGATCCTACTCTCTAACCCCTAATGTGCTGAGCCTCTCTCTCTTGCTCTGTTTTCATACACACTTTCCATGTCATCTGCGCCCTTATACACACATCCACACTGATGCACGCGGTCTGAGAGAAGGCTGCAAGATCCCAGCAAGCAGGGTTTAGCAGCTAATACCGCTTAAATTGACCATCGCTTGCTCAGACAAGTGCTCCTTCTCCAGCATCCACACAAACACAGGCAACGTGCACCAAACCCTATGATGATTTGGCCCAGTAGCCGAATGCTGGGGTGGGACAGGACAGTGTGTGAAGTAATTGCCTGCGTATTCTCTGCTAACTAATATGGCTGAAAGAATTGATCTCCCATGGGTTGTTGTGAGGTCACAGAAATTGATAACCCCAACAAGATTCCCTTGTGTCCATCAGCCTGCGTCCCACTGATAGGCCACTTTTGTAAATTAATCCTCGTTCTCAGTCACCGGTTGTCTCCAAGGTACCGAACCGAACAATGGTAAGGATTATGTTGTCAGAAATTACATTTTGTGTAATGGGTTTTAATACGTCTCCCATCTCTCTCACTCTGCTAACATCTGGTGTACATAGCAAGGGATTGGTTGTTAATAAGCTTGAGAAGCCTGATGGAATAACAATGTTATGTAATCAGGCTACACAGGTATATTGCGTTACAGTAAAATGTGATATGTTTAGCAATGCATTTTATAAAAATAATGGTAGCTAGTGGAATTTTTAGTGAATATTAAAAATGTATAGTAATACCAACAAGCACTACAGTACAAATAACTTTCAGATGGGCACTATCCATAGCAGCTACATTAGACTGCACCCATTCTAACAACCAGTGTCTACAGTAATTGCAACTAACTTAAGTGAAACAAAGCATATTTTACAGCTGCAATTCATTACAATGACAACTTCCAGACAAATGCTTTCAATGTACAGTATTTACATGTTTACATGCGTGATATACTTTCTTTAGCTTTTCTGTTCTAACTTAAAGTAGTTTAATGTTTGATATTCAGCTGTTTGTAGGATTATGCTACTGACCTTTGTGAAGTAATTGATAATTTAGGATTTTTAATTTGTATCAGAAGGCGTTTATAAAGCAACTCTCCAATCCCATGCTGGGAGCGCCTACATCAAGGCTGGTTTATTCAGCAAAATGGATTAGGGCATGTAATCAGATCCTCGGCAATATCAATCTCTGACACTTAGAGAACAAGAGCGGAGTGAGTTTGTGAACAGAATTTCATGTGAGGGCCTGGCAAGAAGAAATATGTGGTGGAGGTTGTTCTTTTGTATTCTTACATCAAAGTTCCGTCCTTTGTTAGTTTTGACCTCCCCACTCCCTATCTCATGCCCTTCTTTAGACACGGTTAATAACAGTAAGTATGTGCTGATAGCTATTAAAAAAAAACGCACCCCTGCGAAGGCTCTGTCAAACTTTACAAAACTTTTAATGGTGGAAACGGCATAATCAATAGCTGTTTATAGCTAATATCAAATCACAGTGAGCATGGGACAGACGAAGTTTTGAGAGAGGATTCAGAGAGTAGCTGCTCTCGCAGGGATTCATATTAGAATGAGCAAAAAAGTCGGAAAAATCCTTGCGGCAATTTCCCTTTGGGTGAATTGATTTGAAGGGAGATGAGGCGATAAGTGGGAGACAGATGGGAGGGGTGAGCAAAAGCGAGGGGGAGGGGAGTGTATTAATTCAAATCATTAAGAGCCGCTTGCCAGGGGCGAAGCTATTGATTGCATGTAAACACAAAAGTACAATTGACTTACCAGTTGTTCACTTGTAGTATAGTGAGCCCGGTGTCTTGTGCCAGTTGTTTTTTCTGTTCTTCTGAAGGGTAGGGGTGCTGATAAAAAGACAGGAGAAAAAACAACAGAAAATGGCATGAGAAATACTGTAAATAAATCAATTAATGAGCACATTTGTTAGTGAGAGAAAGGTCTGAGGTACAGAAGGGAGACGTTGCTCACACATTTGTGCAGAAAAGTGGCAAAGCAGCTGTTAATTAGTGTGAAAAAGTGAGGTGTGTCTCTTTCTTAGAGTCATTAATGGAATATGAAATCGTGTAATTAATGGCAGCGAAAAAGCCAAGCCAATTATAAAGTTAAGTGAAGTGTGGGAACAGAAACAGTAATTAGAGTGCCGTGCAACCCCACTGAAATTTATTCTAGTCATCTTGCTGCCATGAATGCATGATAGAGAATAGATATCTGAAGCCTTGCGTGGAATACAGACCACAAATCACATACACCTCTTCCTTTTTAATCGTTGTAAGATTAGTCATTCTAGACGATAAGCCAGGTCGCTAAAACATGGGTGATGCCAAAGTACAGTGAGCGGCTTCGATACAACTTGAAGTTAGGAACTTGATTTGTGCTGATCCAGCTGTTTAAATAAAGGCGAGGTGAGATTTGCTTGATTTATACTAGTGTTAGTATGAACTATTGAGCTTGCTAGCTTTGAGTCTAAACGATGTGCTGTGCATGAAAAAGACAAGACGGAGCCTGTGTTGAGGCCCCTGCTGAGCATGTAAAATGGGAGGTACATTGTGCAAAGATGTTTACACCACATTTATACCTAGAGAGAGAAAGAAAAAAAAAGAGATAGCCCTGTGCTTTGGTCTTAAAGTCCCTCTACCATTTCTGTGGTGCAATATTTTCATATAATGCTCTAAAACAATGAGCGGACGCCTCCATTATTTGTGGATGGCTCGGTGTGCTGTTTGTGTGTCACTGTGCTAACAGATTCAGACCTTCTAAGTCCATTACCAAACAGAGATAGATGCTTTAACTTGGCGTTGGGCTGCAAATCAACCAAAGTAACAACAGATCCAAGTTAGCAAACCAGAATGTTTTCTACTAGTCATAGCGAGTCAACATCCTCGACAACCAAGCACGTCGCAGTAAAAGGGCGCTTATGAATATAATTTACTTCTACCAAATGTGATCTAATGTACTGTATAGCATTGCAAAGGAAGACATCGGCAACTAAGATTCTGATTCACCCTTTGAGAGGTATAATAAGAACAAGGCTTCCAAACGGACAAACAGAAATGTAAAAATGGTTGGCGCCATGGGTTGTCTGCTCTTTTTTTCGAGCAATAATAAATTGGAATGTCTTTCATGTTGCTGAATGCATGTTTATTTACTGGTGCTGCCAGGGAAAGCGAGCTGTTTTCCTGTCGCTCCGTCATTTTCATGTGATCCAATTGTAGGTAATTGGAACATACTGTGGATAATTTCATGCAGAAAGTTATAATTGTAGTGTCGCCTCCAGCCATTTCTAAATAGATTTTAAGATTTTTCTTTTTCGCCTTATCATACGTTTCCATTGTCCATCGTTGTAAACCACAAAGATGAGGTTTGTGTGAAACCAGGGCCAGGACTGGAAATGTGAGAAAACAACATTCCAGTCTCTCTCTCTGTCATCTGATCAGTGATAATTGCTAATAGCAGGCATTTGAGCATCAAAAACGCAATGGGAACTATGATCATAAAATTGACACACAGCAACATAAGATTGATGTCATCCCTGCCCTGTTTTGTACTTCACCAGATCAGCGGTCATGCTCGACTTTACAAATGAACTGTAGAGGTAAAACCGTCAGTGAGTGTGGCATGATGGCTAGTCAGCCCTGTAGTGAAGTGAACATGTCAGGACAAAAGTATCAGAGGCCTCATGACTTTTAAGGAGAAAGCTGTGCCAAAGGCTATGTGACCGCACAAATACTGACTGTTCCGCTGCCGGCTTACAAAGAATGAGTCCAGCTTTGGGACGGTGCAGGTATGAGAAAATGAGATTCACACATCGTTGTGTCCTGCACCGAAAGATTTTAAGGACAGCAGGTTAACAAGAAACAACAAGAAATATTCTTTTCGCCAGACTATTTGCATACGAGATTCTTTTGCAATCCGCTATTTTGAAACCGTCTCTTCTACAGCTACGGTTTGTCTTATGGTAGGTATGAGTAACTAAGAAAGTCAAATGTTAAATATCTTGATGAGATGTAGAATGAAGAATGCATTGTACTGGCTTCGCTTTTAAGAAAAGAAGTGGGAGGAGGACTTTCAACTAAGGTAACTTGTTAGACAACTTTACAAAATGAAATGTTACAACAATGCACAATGGGGTGGAGAAAACGAGCAGTCAAGTTTCAGCTGAACTTAAACGTAACTTAATCCTATCCTAACTTCTCATTAAATCCTAGAAACCCCATACTGTTCTGTGATTGACAGGCGGCTCCGACCGTGAGCATTTAGCAGTACCCAAACAGGATTCCTGTACAAACGCCAACTGGGTCAAGCTCTTCCGCCCACAGCATCGTACGTGCCTCACCTTTGTTGTCATAACGACCTCAAGGTAACCACACCTGTATTTGAGCAGAATGAGGGAGCAGTGACTGAAGCCCATTTACACTTGTCATGTCCGGAAAACATCCAGATATGATTTATTCACTTTTAATTAATAGCTGCTCACACAAAAGGCCTTCTATTAACTTAAACCCTGCCTATTTTCGGTTTATATGTAAATTGTCTAGTATCTATTTGCAAATCATGGCAGGTGATAGATATATTTTATGTCTAAATTACTGTTTTGTTTTTTTTGTGGTAATGCAGCTTTTTTTTCCACACATTCTTTACAAATGTTCTTCCATTCTGTCTATTTGAGCAATCTTTTCCATCCTTGTAATACTGAGATATTTCATAAAAGCATTCGTTCACTCATGAAGTGGATATGTTCAGAAACATTTTTTTTCTCTGTCTGGTTCTCCAAACACCAAATTATCCCTATGCGTCAAAACAGTGTGATTTAGATTCTGGTTTAACCGAAAGAAACCGACAGATTTTATAATAGTCATAGTGAGTATTTTAATCCTCTTGGCAGCAATACTGGGTGAGAATTGTTTTCTCAGGGTCTCGTGATGCTTTAGTGAGAAAGCAATAATACTGCCTAAAGAACAGATGGAAAATCTCAACGCATCCTCCCTGTTTCCTTTCGCCTATCTTAATGATACGTCTTGTCCAAATATACTACTCCTTTCATCAGAATTTCCAGCCTCTTCTGCACTGGTGGATACCAAGCCAACAATGTCCTCCCCATGCTCAGTTCTCCATCAAGTATCTTATCTGTGTGTGTGTGTGTCTAGCAGTGCATCAACAATAGTCCCTCCCGGTCTTCCAACGTGGCCCCCTCAGACAGGGAATGGTGGGGAAGAGCGTAGAGTCCGTGTCCTATCGGTGAGATAAAAGAGGTGAAACGGGTCTCTCCGATTCTCTCGTGCTCAAAATCGAACTGAAGCCTTTCCCCCCTAACCCTTGGTTGACTCCGCTCTCCTTACCCACAATTCTGAGCGATGGCTGAGAACGCTGTTTTGAATACAGCCAAGATATGAGGAGTCAAGTTGTGTCAGGAGACCTTTGTGTGGGAGAGGGTAGAATTCCAGTATTTACTGCACTGTACCCTGAAAGCTGAGAGGTACAGTCCAGACTATGAGAGCAGAAACATGAGAGGTGTGTACTCTTGGTCTTTATGTCTTTGTCGGGAGAGTTGTGTCTATGTAGAACAGGGAGGAGGAGGTCTGGATGAGCTCCAGCTGCGCTCCTTATCAGGTCCTTAGACAGGATCCTCTGGTTCACTGTGAGGGGAGAACTATTTTGGAAGTTCCTTTCATCTCCGTGTTTTCTTCATAATTTTGCTTCCCCCGCAAAAAAAGCCAGAATCCCAGCAGTATTTCTTTACCCGTCAACTCCCAGGGTTGGCTAGGGCCACATACTGAACACATCCTCCCCCCTGATCACTGTGGACACGTCTTTTTGTGTTCCATTTAACCAGTTAATTACAATCAGCCACAACCCCCTCTCCCCCACTCGGCTGCCTTCATTACCCACATTACCGTTATCATCGTTATGTTCTATTTAAGGGAACATTTCTCTCTATCCTGTGTGATTTGGATTAAAGAAGATTAACTTAATAAAATAAGTGTGTGCTGAACATGGTGCTTATTCTTCACACAGAAAAAGAGTGCGGAGGCTTGGCACAAAAATGAAGGATGCCCCATGAGTCGCAGGACACAGGAATTAATCCTAGTGGCTCCATCTGACAATCTTGCTAAGCAACGTGCTGTCTAAATAGTAAATACATTGCAGGGGCAACTCGGGTCAACAGGTCCTTTCAAGGTGAGTATGTATGGGTTTGTTTCAGCTAGGTTTCCTACCACCGCCTCACTTCCATATTCCTTGTGGCTAATCCCCATGGAAGCCAAGCTGCCCCTGAGGAATGCCTGAGGCTTGATCCAGGGGCCATTTTGTCCAAGATGTCTACCGAGTATCATTTCAACATCCCATCTCAGAACCAGCCACTGTACGCGTGGGCTGCGTCCACCACTCTTCCGTGGCTTGGCCCTTGGAAAGCAGGATTAGGTCTGAAGTTAAGTGCTCCACCTACTCCAGCTCTGCTAGCATTAACTGCACCAGAGCCACAGCTTCAGGCCTTCGGCAGATAGGGCCACCTACAACATTCAGCCCAAACCTCAGGGTGGGGGAGGAAGGATTACCCTTGATATTTGGCAAAGAGCATTATCGTCTCACCAGAAAATTATGCACTCGTTGTCTTCATCAGTAAGACACGCACGAGAGAAACAATCATTGCTTTGTTGGCAAGTTATTTATTATCCGAGAAAGGTGTTATTTCTCAAGAAAGCACTCTGAGTCTTGACTTCAGAGATATTTCTTGGCTGAGGAAGAGTTGAGAAATTTCATATTCCTTTTTGTGTATGTGGCATAAACATAAAGTTTTGTCCTTCATTAAGAAAAAAACAAAACATGCGTCATATGGAAAACTGAAGAGAGAGAGAGAGAGAGCAAAAAAAGACAAAACAGCAAAGCTTCTGTAACCCAATTTCTTTCTAAGACTGATTCACCAATGAGACAACAACAAAAGAGGGAGAAAGATCTTAGATTTGCAAAACAACTGGAGGCCAGGGCTTAAGATGCCCTGGCGGAGTTGGTGACTGGCTGGCTCACAGAAAGTGGGAGTGCTTCATTGGGAGCGCCACTAAGTTTGTAGCGAGTTAAGTCAACACAAAGCCGGCACATGAATTATTCACATGCAGCGTTTTTAGAAATCCTTGTACTACAACAAGCTAAAGCTGGGGAAATTTCACCCTTGGAAGCATTTTTTTTTTTTTTTTTACCATTTAATCTCTACTTTTGATAAAAGAGTATGTGTTTAATTTGGTTTCCAGCATTTTAATTAGTCATCCTCTGTTAAAAAAAAGTTTTTTGTTGTTGGTTTAGGGAAAAGGGTGTAACACAAGTGCTTTTGGGTAGGGAATAGGCACTCTCGGTTTGGAGGCAGCGGAGGACAAAATGGAAGTCTAAAATTAAATGATGGGTGTGGGCTGGAATACAAATCAGATCTATCCATATCTGTGTAAACTTCCAGGCCCACAATGTGCTAAATCAACATGATCAAATTTGAGCTAAGGGCTTTGCATTCAAAAATGCAAAGTGCAACAGGCAAAAGACAAAATAACACATATCTGGACACCTGAATTTGTAAGCCACTTCATTTGAAGACAGTGGCTGGTATTTGAATAGCTTTACATAGAGTACAGCAGAGCTATATTTTTCATGGGGTGGCCTATAGCTTCAAGCGCCACCAGACACTGCAAAGAGGTAAGCCAGGTTCAGGCACTGATCTAAAGTCAGTCGCAGTAGGGTAAGCAGCCTCTTATTCGGTCTCATTACAGATCCCAGTGGAAGGGTGGGGAATCTGTGTTTAAGGGGGATGCGTGTTGTTCCACACCTGCTGTTCACAGTCACACGGTAATAAGGGGGCCAGCCTGCAAACACTGACTGGAGCTTGGTGGACTGCGGCTGATGAGCCCGGGCTAATTCAGGGGTGATTATGTAGTTTACTGGACCACTAAACCTCTTTAAGCTTGTAATTACAGCCTATTTGAGGGGGGAACATTCAAAAGCAATTCAGCTGCGCCGTGCCGTGCCACGCCGACCGCAGCTGGAGGTGGGCTGCCGGCATTCGGTGGGGGAGTCTAATATCTGCTGGGATGAGGATTTTAGCGCAGTCAGTCAGGTAGCATCCCAGACAAAGGCACGAAGTACATGCCACCTCGACCAGCCCTTTTCCAGAGAGCGCCTGCCAGCGGCTTTGCTTAACACACAAAATCAGAGCGGCTTGCGATCGTTTAAAGCTGATAAAAACCCAAATGATTGTTTTAGCTATTGTCAAGAGGGCTGCGAGTGAAATGCAAAGCAGTGCTATTAATGCATGCTTCGGTACACAAGCTACTCCACCCTCCTGCCTCCCAGTAGCCAAAACCGGGTTTGTTGAAGGTGGGGGCCGAGTGGCAGGAGCAGGAACTCATGGTGCATTAAATGTTAAGAGAATCAGGTTACCATATTGCACCTTGACCAAAGAATCTTCCCAATGCCTTTACTCTCAAGGAAATTATCCTTTAGCTAATTCCACTGAAATGCGATACTCAAAGGAAGCAATTTAGCAACCACAAAAAAATTCTAATAACCTGTGCGATATTATTATGTTATTATCATAATTACCCTTTTGCCCTGGCGATTTTAATTAATGTTCAATGGAGGGCCTGAGGGGGAGGAGAAACCTGGTCACGGTTGGAAAAAAGAGTTAAAAGAAGGTAAAAGGCATTTTACAATTGCTCCCTTATGTCATTTCACTGTCTCGATAAAAGGAGGGCAGAGTGAAGGAAGGAAGAACACAACCATCTTGTTTTATCTCCTTCTGCTACCTCTTCTTTCTTTCGTTCTCTCTCTCTATCTCTCTTTCACTGAGCGGAAGACAGATCTTTCTCCATCGGTGCACAGCTTATACAAATCAATGACTTAATCTGTCGTAACAAACAAGTGAGCAGCGCCTTGCCTCTGTCTGCTTCCTTTTTCACCACAGCTAAAACACTCTGCTGATAACAGAAAGAAGAAAAAGGCCCATGGACCAACACTCTCATCCTCTCTCTTAGTGACCTCACTTTCTATTAACGTGTGAATCTAATCTGATGAAATGTGGTTCGAGGCGCTCATTGCAGATTCCTCACACAGAAGGGAGTGATCCCCTGGCTGCACGCAGCAATCTCCATGGGGACGACATGGATCAGCAGGTGCTCTCAATGCAACTCCCATGCAGCCATGCATCCCTTATTGCGACAGGAAACACCATGCACTCAGCGCGGCAGGAAAAGGTCAAGATCCACTATCGGAGCTAAATGGAGAGAATCCTATTCAATAGTTGAATATATGCCAGGTCCTGGATAAAGTTAAGGCAAATAAGACAAATCTAAGAGGTTTTAAGTGTCTGAGACCATTTCCCCTTTGTTCATCGCCTTGGGAAATCAATGACAACAAAGACAACGGCACTTTAAAAGGGTCTTGGATTCAGCGCACAGGACATGCTAGCTCCATTAAACAATTTATGCACTTACGCATGATGGTATAAAATAATTGAATTTATCTCCTCTCCAAGCCAGCACACTTAATGATACACTATAGACTATAAAACGCTCGCCCTCTTTTTTCAGTTTCTAACCTCTGCTAGAAAATAATGGAATAGGTAAATGCAAAATAAAGCGGTATCAGTCTAGGTGTGCATGATTGTGATGCTAAAATGACCGTGTGTGTTTTTTCCAGACACACTGCCAGAAAATTATATAACTTCTTCATGAAAGAAAAAAAAAAGCCCCATCAAGAGACCTAAGGTTAGTGCCTTCTCCTCCCGAAGATCTGTTTGTCCTCAGATGAAAAGCACAATGAGCTCAGAGTGGCACGCATGGCTGAGATTACAAGTAGGAGGAACCGAATTGATAAATTAGTTCAGCAAACGTGCAAACTGATTACCGCGTCTTTGCTGCCATATAATCCATCAGGCATACACTGGCGAGCACATGCACACAAACAGAGTGAGCCAAGAGTATCTGGGACAGACTGCTGGAGCTCTGCTCTGTGGGGGAATGCTCTGCAGTGGCTGTAAGTAAAAGGTATTGAGCTGCTGACTGCAGGCGGAAAGATCCCTGAGCACTGGCGATTACAGCATAGCTAGGGTAATTCAGCGAAGCCTGGTCTGAATCAACACACCTAGCGCCATCTAAAAACACCAATGGACCTTTTGCCAGACCATAGCTAAACTGAACACCTCTGATTAAGATGGATTATGGAACAGCATGCTGGACTGACACCCAAAGTGTTGTAGAATATAGACTTGCACTGACATCCAAACATTGTTGTCTCAACTGTCACCTTACGTCACCTCGGGTTGTATCCTCTGCCCTTCTCAGCTTTGACAGTTGTGGAACAAGCACCTACCGTAATCCCTGATTAACTTCCTCCCTAAATGCCTCATAAGTCCATCCCAATGACAACTGAACTAACACTACTGCGGATATCTAAATGGAATGTAGTAGACTTCAGGATATTTTTACTTTATTGGCTTCTGGATTTCTTTGATAGACAGACTGCTCAGGAGGTGGTAAATATGAGAGAACCCTGCACCGCACCTGAGCTTCAAGCTTCCTCTAGAACTGCTGAGGAGTTTGTGCTGACAGAGCATTTTTCTTCTGGGATTTAAACAGAACCTAAAACTGAGAGTTTGCTTTCTCGTGTTAAGGCAATGGCTGGTATGCAGACAGTAGACCATGCAGGCCTAGCATGATCTCACTCTAAACAGACGCTTGCTGCTAACTCTTCGCAAGTAGCTGATAATGAAATACAATACTGTTATAATATAGCACGCCAGCGTATAACCTTCTCTAACTGACAACGTAATGAAACAGCCCAAGAGTGGATGTTCACAAGCTGCACGGATGGAATTCAGTGAGGCCCACCTGTGTGCTTGTGGAAAATGGAGTACATGAACACTATCTTCTTCGATGACGTGGCTGCAACAGTGGCTGGCCCTCTGGGCATTATAAAATTGTCAGGTTTTTGAGAGCAGTGAGGAAGACTGATGGGAGAGTACGACTGAGGGACAGCTCTCATCTGGATCAGTTATGGTCCAACAGTTCAGAGGTTACGTGAAGTAAAACTTAACTGCCTTTCTGGGACGTTACAGAGGAAGGGAACCGACTCACCGCATGGGGACGCAGAAAGAGCGAGTGGTGTCAATTAAACATGGTTCTTTCTTTGTCCGAAACTGCAGCTGATGTTGGGGACGCCATGGTGAGATTGGGTAGAATGAGGTCTACTGATGTGGTGCTCATCAATCATGGCACAGATGGCTTGTGAAAGGCCATGTCAGCAGTGACAGAGCAGCGTCCATCCACCTCTCCTTGCACCATGTGGAGATTACCAATTCGATCCATTCTGTCCATGACACACCAGTGCCTTTTACGCTGTCACCCTGGAAGCCTTGCCAATGATAGATATACAGTCCTTTTCCAACCTCTCTCTCTTTCCCTCTCTGGAGGTGAGGGGTGGGGGTGCAGGGGGTTGTCTATCCACAAAGACTAGCCCCAAAGAGTTGCCTGCCCCACATCCCAGGGGCCTGTCAGTGGGGTAATTGATGATGTTTTCATTACAAGATGTGGGAGCAGGGGGGCGCATCCTGCCTCAATGGGCAGCCTCAGCCCTAAGATTGACTCAGCTGCCTCTTCTTTGACACCAACTTTTATAAAAAGCATCAAGTCATTGCTTCCAAATGTCTCACACACATAAATAAACATGTATCCTCTCTCTCCAACAAAAACACCACGGAGACCAAAACAGATACAACAGCTGACATAGAGTCCCAGTTGGCTGCAGGAAACATAGTAAAATGGCAAAGACCGCTCAGAAGAATAAAGTACAGGAGGCGGCGATTTTTTTATTTTTTTTTTTGTTCTTCAAAGTTCCACAAGGCTTGATCCACACTGTCTGAAGAATTCCTTGAAGCTATTATAATTTTGTGGCGCCTCGAGTACTCATTGCTGCTACTTAGATGAAATTAAGAAATAACCAGCGACCTTAGGCTGCTAAATTCAATTTGCAAATATTAATCTTACATGGACTTTCTGCTCTTGTTAAAAAAAATGTAAAACACGAATGAATGTAAAAACAATATACGCGCAGTGCTAAAATTTCTTACTGACTGACTGCGGTCATTTGATTTGTGTTGAGGTTTGGAATTGTGTAGTAAAGGTGAGAGAAAACTTGAGAGTAGGCTCTCTATTGTGCCGAATGCAAAGTGCCACACTGCTGTTGCCATGGGTGTCCGGTGCGCTGACATCCAAGGGCTTCAGCAATAAACAACCACACACCAATGGCATCTGAGGTCTGGCTGGCCTCTGACCTCTAATGGCTGGGGTAGCTTTTTTGACAAGGCCGTTCAGAGTCAGTGCTTTGCTAATAACTGTTACCATGCTTAAGTTTGTTTACAAGGACGTTACTCTTCTCGACAAAGACCTTACTCACAATAATGGCATCCGTGTTACACAATGGATAATGTGATCTTATGGAAAGCAATTCTAAGGGTGCTTATGTTTTTGGTAGGACCATACAAATGCTTGTTACCTTTACAAAACGTTCTGCTATGTTGAGTTTTTAAAACTCTAATGATGGTAATTCCATTACATTAGGTGATATGTAAATATTATGGCATCACTGTCACGTGGTAAAGATTGTTTCTAAAATTATGTTTGGCAATCAATTTTTTACGCATTTCCTATGTATAATCAAAGTAATTTTTTTTTAGAGGTGATAACATAACCATGCTAGCATGGCAACCAAAGGTGGTCAGGGCAGCATATCGTCTGGTCCGAACCCTTGTGATAAGCTCTGTCAGGGCACCCAGTTGCTATGGCAATATGAGTGGCAGGGTCTTGAACTGTTTGATCAATGTCAACACACGGCAGCACTCCATTTCACAGGCAACTTCTAGGATGGTATGTAACACTAAGCACTATCAATAAGACTGCATTTGAATTCAGCTTAGGGAAAAAAAGCAAATCTGTCTTTTGGTCATTATATAATTACAAACGCTCATATTTTGCTACACACTACACTTACACCAAATATATTCTTCTACCCTGCACGAGTTCCTACATTTTGATTAATGTGGGAGTGAATTAACTTGACTTTAAAAGTGAATTAAAATGGACATGTTGGAAAATCCACTGCTTTGTGCCAAATGCCCCCCCCCCTCTTGAAAACCCCTCTGTGCTTTCCAAGCACTGCTTTTTGAGGAGGTCATATGCTGAACATCTGTAATTTTGCCCAGGAAATCATCAGCAGGCCAACTCAAACCCGACTCTTTTCCCCCCGACTCCAGCCTCCAACTATGGGGCAACAAATTCAGCCCAACTCCCCGAAGAGGACATAGCCCGTTCCCCCTCCAGCTCAGGGCCCTCTGCACGATTCAGTCCATCGAGTGCAGAAATGAGTTATAGCGTTTTTCACACCTGGTTCTGCTCAAGATGCAGCACAGTTGAGGTTTGGCAAAATGTGCTCCCAGCGAGTAAGAGAAAAACAAGAATGTTGCCTCCACCAGAATCGTTACATGTGTGTGAAGAGGGTGCTAAATTGGAGCCTAATTGCATTAAAAGCGATTATGCCTTCCAGTTTCATTTTGAACACGAGCAGCACGTAAAATGGGGGGTGGGGGGGAAACGGGCGATTGCATATTGTGCTGTGGTTAGCTTTTTACGAGCTGTGATGAACGCTCCCACCCGTTCTCTGGTTCTGTGTACAAACAGAACGAAGCCCAGAGCCCGGCGTGCCAGCCTAATATTCGGCTGTTCCAGGATCGGTCTTCACAGCGGCTGCATAGCAACTGAAGCCTGGCTTTCATCTAATTACTCTATCACATAATTTTGCAAATTGCCCTTTCACTGGGGAGCTGAGTGCAAAAACATAAGCACAGCGGGATTTGGGGCAATGGCTTCCATTTATTACTCATTTCTTGTTAAATTAAACAAGAAAACACAGTTTGTGAGATAGAGGGTGAAAATCAGGAGGGAACAAGGAATGGGAAGGAGGAGGAGGAGGGGGCAAAGAGTCCAATTTCACGGCCACAGGAACAGGAAAGCTGCTCAGTGCACCCAGCATTCCTCTCCAGGATGCCTGGCACAATCACACTATCTTTGTTCAGATAAAATTTAAAAAACAAACAATAGTTAAAGCAGGAAAAGCAACAGAAGTTTAGGGCCTCTTGTTTTGTTTTTGTTGTTTCTTTTTTTTTTTACTTCACCACAAAGTTTATTGGAATGTGTTCACACCGGCTTTACAGCATGCTAAAACACTTGTGAGTGGCAAGTAATTAGCTAGCATCTCTCCCTCTTTTTCTCTATACTATTCTCAGACCTGCAAACGCCCGCTTCCACTTGCCTCGCAAGCTGGCTAATAACCGGGGACTGAAAACAACTGATTAAAGAGCAGCTTCAGGGTGTAGTTACCCCATAAGCCTTCACCGTCTTCTCTGTATCTCTCTCCGTTCCGCTTATTGTTTTCCTCTCCTCCTCTCTTCCACCGAATGGCTCGTCAGAATAATCTTGTACTGCCACCCACTTCACACTTCCGTCTCGGCACAATGGCTTTGCTGGCTGATTCATGTGACATGCAAAGAGTGCATTCTTGCTGCGGTTGGGCCGTGAACTGCGAGACACATATGTAATCTATATTTCTCTGAGACAGAAGGCTATCATCTGTGTATGTTGTTTGTGCCGCTTGCTAATTGCCATTGTCTTTATCTCCAAGGGCCAGACCTAAAGACTGTTCCTTCACACATCAATTCAAAGGAAAAGGGACATTAGAGGTTCAGCAACTACCTCTTCAATCCATCCTGTGCTCTTACACTTTCTCCTACATCTTTGTGGCCCCACTTGAGACTTGAGACTTTCCGACGTCCTTTGAGTAAAAGCCAGTTGGAGACAGAAGGCGAGGCGACTGCATTGTCCGTAAGGTCAGTCATCCGTGCCTCACGTGCTGTATGTTGTTTTGTTCCCCACACAAATGCTGAGCTGTCGGAGTGAAGCATTCGGAGCAGGGAGTGAAATGAGTCTAATTTCCCGAGTTTGCTGTAAGGAGCACTGCGCAAACCTATTTACTGCAGAGACTGAAAGTGTTTCCGTTTATGTTTCGATCTTACTCTCTGTCACTGTATTAAAGTCAACATCCTTTCTCTCTCTCGTTTTCTCTCATACTTTCTTCTTAGACACTGTAAGTTGGTGAGTTTTAATTGACATTTACACTTGGAATGAGACATACCATTTCATTAAACTGGAGTTTTTTGGTAATATAAGCAATAACGACAGTTGGCGACACATCAAAAATAGTTCAATGGGAATGGATGCAATTCTACGAGTACTGATGTGAGTAGAGAAAAGGATCTGCAGTATGATATGATTGAATACTACAGTCAAGTAGGAACATCTACGAGAAATGACTGTCAACAGTCTTGTGCACTCGTCGTCATGATACTTGGGGTGTTTTCTTGTTCATTGCTATTTGATTGTTTGCAAAGGTGTTCTAAGAGGTTGCTAGAGCACTGCTAAGTGCTAGCTAGGGTGAAAAAATACTATGCCCTAACCATACGTTATATATGGTATTTTAGCATTATAAAAGCATTTACGTTTTCTATATATACAATTTTTTTTTTTTTTTTTACTTTCAAGCTGTCCTAAAAGGGTTTTGTCAGATTTAGCAAGCTTTCTTGTGACAACTCTGTCCCTAAAGTAAAGTTAATCACAAACACTTGAGACAGAACAAGCCCTCTATGACACAATACTGTCCACCATATTGGTCAGCCGAGACAAACAGGAAACTAAACTTCCATCAGTCGGTGCTCTTGTGGGTATTCCGTACTGTTGTTTGTGTGTACGTGTGTGTGTGCCTGTGTGAACTGGCAAATGGCTTTTTTTTCACACACCTTTCTCCTGGGGCCGCTAAAGGTGGTAGTTGGTGGGGGTTTGAGAGTGTGTATGTGTGTGTCGGGGGCGTGCTTGAAGCAGGTGAAGTTCTGGGGTGCTTAGGCGCATTTCTGTGGCACAGATGTAGGAATGGTGAGGCCAAGGGGGAGCAGGCATGTGGGGGCTTTTGGCACTGATCAAATGGACTCCCTTTTGACTCCAGTTTGGTTAGAAACACATTTCCTTTCAACACCTAAAAACACACGTTGCTGAGCCATAATAGCTACTTCGGTCATAAAGCGTAACGCAAACAAGTCAAGGCTTAAGTAATATGTTTATTGAAAATACACCTACGTCTTTAATTAAGCGACGTTATTATTATGAGTTGTGCAGAGTGTGCATGTGTGTATGTGAGAGAGAGAGAGACAGGCTGGCAGAGGTGCGTTAAGCCTGTGAGAAGGGTAGATGTATGGAGATAAGTGGTGTCTTGACAGCACTCCGATTACTTTGTGGTAAATGAAATAGAGGAAGTGAAATCCATCAAAGCAAAAGGAAGAGCCAACCACATCAATGGCCCATGCTGCTCTATCACTTCTCTATAGCAGGTGTGGACAGCCACAGTAAGAGAACTAACCACCAGTCCCTAAAAACGCATTTAACTATCCAGCTAACTCACTTTTGATCTGAATGGCTCCAAAAAAGTATTTAGATGCTTACACCACTTGGTTTAAAATGTTACTACAACTTACTTCCTGTAAGTTGATGTTACTTAATTCTGAACATCACATTTGTAACAAACTTATGCTTATAATTAAATGACATCCCTGAAATGTTGGCCTTAGCGCCAACATATTTTTGAGACCGGTGTATGTACCCTGTCCCTATCTCCAGTTTTTGTTAATATGGATAATTTCCTGACAAACTCCACAAATAACAGTAGTATGAATGGAAAACGACAGCTTACTTCTGTATCACCTATCTCTGCTATCTTTAGCTTGAGGCAGTTTTTTTTTCTTGGCTTAAAACTTAGAGCGTGTGTGGTTAAGGTTAGGCAAGATAAAGTAAATTGTGTGTGAGCAAGCATGTGCATAGCATTAGCACTACATTTGACCATTTCAGTGGCTTTGAAGTGCAGCATGCAGTATTGGCTGTAGAAAGCTCAAAGAGAAGCAGAAAGAGGAAGTGTCACTCTACTGAACTCACCGTCAAGTGCTGGAAGAGCCATGCCCTCATGATGTTGGTTGCCACTTTAGGGAAGATACCGCGTTTTTTATTCCTCTTCTTCTCCTTGTCGGGGTCGTCATCATCTCCTGTGCTGGGTGACGCCACACTGTTGTCCAGTCCATCACCTGTCAAAACACACACCACATACACACGAGTCGAGCGTTATTTTCTAATGTTTTCTGAAAACTAGGTAACGGGGTAAGTTGGCAACAACGGTGCTTCAGTATAGCTTTGAAGCATCACGCCTGAATGCATTCATTTTTAATACTTTTATAAATAACCCCCCCTTACTCATCCCCCACACAATGCTCAGAGAGAGAGAGAGACAGTACAATGGACTTGTAAGGTCGCATTTCCCCCCTGCCTTCCAACACAGTGAGTCACCAAAGAATTGAGAATGACAGAGAGATTTAGTCTTCATTATCCCAGGGAAATATTGATTGAAGCTCGCCCCGGTGTCTTTTTACCCAGGTGGGGGAGTTACACACTATGAAAAAGAGGAAGGAGGGGGGCGAATATGGCTGCCGCACAAAACGGCAGCTTTTCAAAGACCTGCATTTTAATAACAATGCCGCATGGGTGCTTGCAGCAACCTGTGGGTGCTCGATAAGGCTTTATAATGGGCAGTTCAACATACCAGAGCAGAGGAGATGGCTTACGTCGCCTTTTTAGCTTCATGTTGCCGGTTTGCTTGCGTACGCTGATTTTACTCCGATCCCCAATTATTGTACGCATTCTCCCTCAATGAGAGCACAGACATGCCAGCGAGAAGACTTCCGATAATTGTTATTATGAAGCCACGATTCAGATAATAAGCCATAAAAGAAACACGAGCGAGGCAAACAACCGCACACTGCAAGGGTTTCAATAGCGGAGGCACAGGAATGGAGAGAGTAACTTATTGATTACATATAAAGCACTTCCAAAAGCCCCAGTGCTATTCGTACAGAGAGATTATGGGGGGTTAACTCTTTCTCTCGCTGTAGCTTTCAGTCAGCGACATAAGGCACCTGTATCATTGATAATTAATGTAAATGTCTGCAGTAATCCGGTTGGAGATAATTTTTTTTTTTTTTCCCAGCTCTATGCATCAATAGAATAATCAAGGGTCTAAAAGAGTCTTTGCTCCCCATTACCTCAGGCAAAAGAATTCCTGAAAGCATGCCTTGCGGGCACCTGAATTATATACGCCATTAGGAGAGCGAAGGCTTTCTACATTCCATATAAAACACTCTGCCAGCCCTCTCCGCCTAGGAGAGAAGCCCCAGAAAAGACTGAGACTTTTTAAGTGAAGACTTATGTAGATACAATGGCTTTGCCTTTTGCACAAGGGCACTTTCCCTCAGTCAGTCACTTACTGAGAAAGTGACCAGAGCCGAATCGCCCTCCCCCAACACACACAGACACACATGAGGAACAAAAAAAAATTCTACAAGACGTCAAAGGCCAGTTTCGATTACATCATTAACTGATGCCAAAAACAGCCCTGGCTTAGAGAGCAGTTTGTCTTCCGACTGTTTTTAGGCAAATAGAACTTCCCAGCTCCCATCTGGGAAGGCAGTGGCACCGCTGGTTTGTAATCTAAGACACCATTTTCATTAGAAGCAAATGCTCCAAATCCGGTGTAAAGACTAGTTCGTGTTCAGCAAAGCCTAAAATAATAAACCCAGGGCTTGTCCCGTGTGAGTTAGCAAAACAGAAGCAAACACTGGATACCAGGTCAGACTGAGGAAGAAGAAGGGGGGGTACGACAAAAGAGTAAAAGAGGGCAGGGGGCGTTTGAGTGATGTCTGAGGTAACTCTGTTGCGTGTGTGCTCTCTTGAGCTTTTGTCTTCCGCCTCTTCTAGCCATTTTGAACTATTTAACCTCCCTTTCCCAATATTTTTCCTTAAAAACTGACCTCTGATGGCATGGGCCTTCAAGTGGGGGAAGGAGAAACGAAAGCTGTCAATTTTATTGGGATTTCCAGGTTTGATTCAACTCAAGTCTGGGACTCATTTTGTTCTTCATTTTGTCTGTTCAAATATATGCTATAAAAAAGATAATGTTACTGATGTGATTTTTAGTCTTTTTGCCAAATTCCTCCATTTTCCCTGACCTCCAAAATCATTTCAGCAACGTCAAACATAGATCATTTTTGAGCATTTCTGGTTGGCTAAAAAACTGTCTCTCCCCTGACTGGATTCTTGCCGTTTACAGAGAATAAGGGGCTATGACAGGGATGTGGGTTTCCCTGGGACACCTACTTTAGTGTGTCAGAAAATAGGATGTGCTCATCGCTGTCAATTTTATTGGTCCTTATTCGTCTAGGGCTAATTTTGCATCTATTTTAGCACCGGAGTGTAGGCACAGGCATATGGCAGTGTCTATACAGCACTGTTGTGTCAAAATGTCAGCCCATTGCCGAGCTTCTGCACTCTTCCCGCGCCAAATAAAGACGAGCGATGGCGGCGAGACTGAAAAGGTGGAAATAATCATAAAAATGATGCTAGTCCATAAACAAGCTCACAGCCTCATTAGTCCAGCAGCAGGCTCCACTGGCAGATTTATGCGCCTTTTCGCTGATGCCATGAGGAAATGCCACCGGCGAACTTTGGCCAACTGCTAATGGGTTATGACAGCGTCTTAGCAACTACTGCAGGGAGGGGGGACGCTCGGTCCGGTTCGCCACTGACAGAGAGGAAAATGTCATCTCATCTGGCCATGTGTGGTGGAGTCTATGCAGCAATTAGAGAGCAGGCCAGTGACTGGAGCAGGCCAGAGGCTGAGGAGGATGCCCCGCGGCTAACCAGCGAGAGAATTTTTTATGACCCCCTCGTACACACGCACACATACATCCACGCGTGAGATCAGCCTGTGACGCTCTAGCTGCCTGGCTGCTGCTAAAATCAGGTTAGCTTCCCAACATGCCTTTGTCAGCCAGCTCTTCTGATTGGCTCATCTGCTCCATCTCGATACCTGTCTCCTGCTCTCACTCTCTCTCTCTATCTCCACCACTCTCTCTTACTTACTGAAGGCACTTTCTGACATTATCAGAAAGATGTGGGCTAATCTGTTATGATCTGATTACTCAAAAAGGACACTACCTGTTCCTCTCGCCTTGTGCATCCAAAACTCCAAAGTGTCAGCCATTTTTCTGCTGCTTTACAAATTAGCAGAATGGCACTTCTGATCCATTGAGCACATTTTCGTGTCACTATGTCAAGCGTTTATTTACACGCTATGAAGAAGTTGACGTGACGTTTTTGAGATTGAGGCAGGTTGGATAAGTCTAAACGGGGGCTACTATAGATCCTATAGAACTTGCAGAAGGTGAACTATGCAATATATGTCCTAATACTGGCACCGAACTGGATTACAAAAACAACAGCTCTGAAAAAAACAATAGTGTGTGTTTGGAGGAGGAGCCACTGCTTTTTTCAAAGCAATGGAAAACAGGGCAATGTTCTTTCTGCAATTAGACAATTCAATCCAGAAAATACTGTTGATTTCTCAACCATTCCTGGTACAAACTTCAAAACTACAAAAATGACGTTCTCATGCATTGTTAGAACTTAAATGGCGAGTGGCACACAAATACTCACCAACCCTGATTTTTTCTTGGTTTTGATGCTTGGCAAGTGGTGATTTTAGGCCCTGGTTATACGTCATACTACCATAGCTCATGCAGTACAACTTCTTGCACAATTTTAAGAAGTGTTTTGACAAAATTTTATTGGCCATGGTCTGATGGATGGGGCCAAGCTGTGGAAACAGATTGGCTTTTGCTTTACACCACATTTGGTCCATGGATGATTTCTAGAGCACCTCTGGCCTGTCCCTGTGGAGGGAGTCAGGCGACCTGTGTTGCTCTCTCACTCTCCCTCAGCATTCAAACACACCCTGTACTACGGCTTTCCTGGTCCTGCAAACCTCAGCCTTAAGGGCCCGCCATCCGCCGCCTTTTCACTATGCACACATTCACACACGTTCACACACTCTTCATTCTAACACACACACAAACACAGAGAGTTGCATATAAAGAGAGCGGGCGAATGGGAAGAGGGGAGGGTCGGGGAAGAAAAGATAAAGCCGGGTTCATTGTATTCAGGCCATTCACATGGTTAGAATGAACCAGGCAGCGGGGGTTCCCTTTGCATGGGTCACAAGCGCCTCCCACCTCAAAAATATTCTGAACATGCAGGAATTCCTGTGGTATGATTCCCAACAAGAGACACTCAGATTAGCAGGGAGCTTGCCCCACCATACATTTTCTGTTCCTAAAATACATACAAACATTAGTAGCGGTCTGCTGACTGCAATCACTTGGTCCTCTGGCAAAATGGCCCAAGCTCTTCTAGTTCCTCACCGGGAAGGATAAATATAAAGGAAAGTCAAGGGTTTAATGAGATGCGAGATGGTGGCAACGTCGTGTGTCTTGTAATATTCCCATGCAGAGCTGTGCATATGTGTGTATTTATGCTGAACTTGCTAAGATAACTAGTTTTCCGATTTATAATTACATGGGGAAAAAATAGCTCTGTAAATACTAATCTGCGGAGAGTCATAATTACAATCCGTAATTACCCGGGATTCATTTTAAATAATGACAGTAAATAATGACAGTTTTAAATAACTGCAGGCATCTTAAATAATGACGGTGCTTTTTTCTTCCCCCTCTGTTCTTACGCATATGATGACAATGACAGATCTGTAATTCATAATTTGGGGGGGAAAAGAGCATAATTACAAGTCTTTCAGCCGTACCTCGTGTGTCTCTGTCATCGCCTCGCAGCAGGGCTAACGGAGAGGGTAAGAAGTGCATAATGTGGCTCATATTCAGTGTTATAATGCCTCTAATTAAACCGAGTCATCCGCGTGAGTCCTAGCTGAGAGCTCCTCATGCATATTCCCAGGTCTCGGGGATCAGGCCGCTGACATACCCACAGGTGATGGCAAAAATGTCATTGCAAATGTTACGGCTCTCTTTCGTCCGTGTCTGTGTAGGGGTCACTTCCACTGAAGCCCCCGACACGTTGGAAAGCGTACTGAGGCCCAGGGGCACAAACACAGCATTAAACTGAGGTCTCTCTCACTCTCTCCCCTTCCCTCCCCTCCTCCTCTTTTCATTCTTCCTCCAGTCCGTGTGTCGAGGGGGGAAAACGGTCAAATGAAAGTGTAGGGCCCTGAGTTTACCCTTTCATGTCAAGCACTTTTACTGTGTAACTATTGATTTTTCTCCTTTGTAATTTTTTTTTAATCTGAAGATATAAGGCGGGCAGAAAAGGCAGGCTGGTGAGGTTCAAACGGGAACACTTTAAGAGTCCTCTGATTCCACTGAGGCAACACACACACTCACTGGCTCACAAAGAGTATACATACTCTATTCTCCCTCTCTCTCTGCCTCGCGCGCTCTCTCTCTCTCTCTCTCAGACAGCTTTTGACACCTTCTCCAGGGCCAGCTTTGTTCGATATCCAGGCAGACCGGATGGCTGAGAGGAAAGTGTTTTTTAAAAAAGGAACATGGCTCGCAACAAAAGCTAAGAGCCTTCGCTGGCTCGCAACAACAGCACTACTGCAGCAATCTGCCCGGAATTCAACTCATCTGAACGCTTTTAAACCTCTCATCAGGTGATTCTGAAACAATACACACACACACAGCCAAATAAAGGGATGACACCCATCCTTTGATTCAATTGTTCATGGCGACTTCTCAATATGGGTAACAGACAGGGGCCTGGAGACAAACTGTTTTGTATTGTTCCTTTGTGATTTTTGGTATATTTTGGTAATGAGCGAGACGGAACCAGAGCCGTGTGGTTAACTGCGGCGGTCTTCATTATTGGCTTCTGGCAGATAATTTTCCACATGGCGGCTATCTAAATGACACAGGCTGAGATAAGTGCTCTAATGCACAGGGATTTTCCCCAACTACGGCGTATCACCATCCATTGGGCTGTAGTACAGTAGATAATGTGAGGGTATTTCACTTCTAATAATAGCCTGCTTGGCTTCCCCTGCATTTGTTAAATGTAGTTAACATCGAGAGTGAATTGTATGGCAGAATTACACACAATGAGCTCCGCTTATAAAGAAAAGGGTGGCACTGTTACTACTGAAAAGACGGAGGATAAATTAAGTCATCTAAGTGAACTGTAACATCAAACGGCTTTTCTATAATAGGCTGCTCTTCATTCTGATTGGCGGATGCATTATATCTCAATATGCCAGAGTTTGACGAAGATCCCCGGTTCAGTTTATAAAAACTACAAAAAGCAAACCATTTTAGCACTGCTATTCATCTCAATTGCATCTGAAAAAAATCGGAGAAAAATTGATGGTAAACAAAACACATCGCTGTAGTTGCCTGAATTCTACTGTACAAAAATGGTAGCAACATTTTAAGTTTAACAGATTTTACTTAATATTTGCATTTAAAACTCAATTTCATAATGAACTCATATTTCATTAACTGATATACTGTTAATATTCCAATGTTTTGAAGTGCTGAAATCTGTTTAGCAGCTTTGCAATACACTGATAACCACAAGGAAAATGCTAACATATATAGAATGTACAAATAGAATAGAATGCCACTCAGTAGAGAAATAGTGTAGTTACGTCATCTACAAGCAGGGGTTAATGGACTCCTACTGACAGCCAAACCTTGACCCCTTGGTTATGAGTAATGGTTAAGAATAAAGACATAGGAAAAAATCAGGGGGCATTTCCATCTTTCATATGCTGTCCTTCATTCAAAGTGGCAAATCCATTATGCTTACACATACAGTACTGCGATCTATAGAAGGCCTCAATTTCACCCCTGTCAGACATTCTGAGGCCACAGGAAGTGGAGCAGAGGGAATGTGGGGGAATTGTAGTTCTATCAGCTTGGGGTGAACTAGGGAGATAAGGCTCAGGGCTGGAAGTGACGGAAACAGAGCTGGGCTGAACGTCTGCTTCCTGACAGCAACAGAGCAGGGGCGGCTGGACGTGGGCGATACCATTACATCTCGGCTGTGAGACCACAAAACACAAACACACACACACGCACTTACACATGTATTCACAAAGAGCAAGAACAATTCTTGAGACCTTTTTGCCATTTTTTTTTGGTTATCAACCTGGGAATCTTTCTGGTTCCTGCCATTCTTTGACTCGTTTGGGCTCCTAGGGCATGGCTGGTGATCAGGTTACCTCTTGGAAAAAGAAAAAAAAAACAAAAACGCATGCTTGCACACACATGCATTCACTCTCTCTCAAGCACACATTAAGGCAAACACTCCCTCTCTCCATACACATACACACCCTCTAAAAGCATACACACTTTTGTTTGTTTGTTATCTCTCTTTCACTCCTTAAATCTTAAAAAAACGCTTGAGAAGGTCTTTATCTTTTCCCCTAAATCCTTTCAGCAGGTATCCATGTCAAAAGACCAGGGCTGGGATCTGGGAGAGGATTGTTTAGTAAGGGTCAGTCCTGGGTCAAGCTTTCGGCCTGTTGTTAACACAGCCCTCCCCCTGGTGCTTTTTGCACCAGCCTCCATCTGCACACACCTTCGTCCACCATCACTCCAAAACTCCAGCACCCCAGCAAATAATCCCTCACTGTGAGAAGCCTCTGGTGACAAATACAAAGGTCAAATAGCTTTAGCACACAGTGCAAGGGAAGCCAAATTCCCCAAATATGGAGCTTTGGTGGTGTTTGCTCGCATGAAATTGGCTTTCTGGGGTTTTTCCAAACAGACCTGGTAAATTCCTTCATTCTTCTTTAGGCTTCATGCATTAATGGTCTTTGTGAGGGAGTTCTGACATGGCCAAATTTAATTATGTGGTCTCAAGTGGTAAATAAAAAAATTGCTATTCATCAGGGTAAATGTGCATTTCAGGGAAAATTGCAGTTGACACACCAAAGGCTTTGGAAATGTGGATCAATTTCGAGAGGGTGACGCATGGAAGAACAAACTACTGATCAGTACAATTTGACCCTCTACCAAGCATCTCCTCATCATATCTCTTCTGGACAGCTCACGTATCTTTGTAACAGTCCCGGGACCTCACACGCACAGTCCCAGTTGCTATCGGCAGGAAAATATTCCTCGCGCAGTATTATCGGTAGGGCAGCATATGGCAAACTAGCAGCAGGCATCTCATCCTCATCCTCTTTAGAGGCTAAAATTAGCACAATACTGTTTGTGGCTTTAAGCTGGACTCGAACCCACTGTGATAACGCTAATAAAAAGACTGGTCTCCTGCTTAGAGAAAGAATGTACATCCCTACAGATCACGGGAGGATTATCCTGCTGGGATAATGTTTTTTCCTGCGATGGCTGCAGAAAGATTTATATTTTTAATCTAATTTTATTTGGAAACAATCTATCAGGCGCTCATCTTTGACTTGAATAGTTCCTACAGGTCAGCGGGGATATTGTAGAAGAGAATCGTCAACAAGAGACATCTTTTTGGCAGAGGATAACCCAAAAGAGATTGCTAATCTCTTTATCAAAGCCCTAAATAAACTAAGGCGAGTGCATGTGACACAGCCACACAAGAGCACCTGATTAATGAACAAAGAGTTAAAGCCTGTTTGTTTACTGTCACTCACTGTTCTTCAGACTGCCTTCCCAACAACCCCTCCATCCCTTCCTCTTCACCGCCCTCCTTGGCCTTCCTGCCCTCTCTATCGGGCGAGCCAAGCAGCGATAGCATATCTCTTTGGGTTATATCAGCTCTTTCCTAAAAAGTTGGATGTGTGTGTATCTGATAGTCGCCCGGTAGGTGTGCACCGCTCCTCCCAGGTCGTGCTGAGTAATGTTCACTCCAGTCTTGTACAGCAGACTTAATGCGTTGTGACACGTCAGTGGATGAGCTGCGCTGATTTCTGTCAAATTCACATGAACCTCTCCAGCACAGATCAGATGACGGGGCACGGCTTGGGGATTTTTCAGATGGAGCAAAGGGGTTTCCCAGCTATTAGAGGCAGATCAGGCAACAGAAATTGCGAAACATAACATGACCCCTCTTAACAGTGACCCTGCGTCTGACGAATCAACGATGAACGGAGTGGACATCTCAATTATTTATCTTTCTAGCTATATCAACAATTATCAACGTTCATCAGTGACAATCTAATAGTACTACAATTGGTCCGATCTTACAGTAATGTTTCTAACCAGAACATCGAATGAAAAGAGAGAATTTCAAGTTGGAGAATGTGCAAGCAGATGAGCGATGATGACAGCGAGTGGCTGTAAAGGGAATAATTTAGCAAACACCAAAAATCTGGCTTTGGCAAGAAAAATAAGATTGGTTTTAAGGGACTTCCTGTACACATGGAGACAGATGCAAAGTGTCTACATCATTAACACACCACAATTATAGCATTTGATCTAAATTTAACATCTGCTTCCCACTTAAACTGAACATCACATAGCAAATGAGTTTAACCCGAAACTCCCTCTCCCTGGGGCTAAACATCCTTAAAGGTGAAGTGTAATTTCTGCACTACTAGTGGCACTATAGAGAATTGTAAAATGCTGAAATGTTTCGAAACGCACCCCTGTCTTCAACTGTTCGAGCAAATAAGCAGTCCTGCCTCACAACATACTGTAGCTTAAGAAAATTTGGGGTTGTTTAAATATTTGCAGTTCTTTTAGGTGCCACTAGAGGCATGCATATTGCCCACTTCAAAATGACAAGAAGAGATGCCACACTGTCACGTTAAACCAAACTCGCATATCAAAGAATAAAAGAAGAGGAGAAATATGTCAGCAGTGCTATAGCCAGCCATCTCCCAGAGTTCACATGATGGTGGGTGGGGGGAAAGAAGAGAAGTACTTCAGCAGTAGTTAAATCCCAGAGCAAACAGAAGAGCAAACACAACAGTGACACTTTATGAGTATTATCTGCCCAGAGACAAGGTGCTCAATCAGGCTATGAAAGCTAGCTAAAGGCAATGATTAGGAAAGCAGAAGAAACAGCTGATATATGGGGAAAGGAGGGGGGCAGGTTGTTTGCTTGCACTTTCTCACTTTTCACTCGCTTTTTCCCACATGACACAGGACATCAGCCTAATCCCAAAGGCAAACTGCCCCTTGGTGTGGGAACCGGCGGCGTTTCCCCTTTTTTCACCATGGGACCGCAGTGCGTACACAGTCTTATCAGGAGTGGGGCCATAAAACAATTGGCGCTGATCGTTTTCGGTGAAAAAAGTGGTAGCTTGTTGTTTGTGCCATCACTACTGAGATTCAGTGGCGTCATAAACACGCCAATGGCTTAGGTTCCCTTAGCAAAACTACCAAGTGGCTCTTGAGGACACGGCCCCATTAGTGCCCCGCACTGACACCGGCTGGCATCTCTTTGACTTTGTCGTAATGGCTAAATTAACCATTTGCGGGCACATAAGAGCATCATGCAAAGGGGCTTGAAAGAGAGAACGTGGTGTGCTGTGTAAAAAAAACTGCTCTTTGATTTGATACTTCCTGTCAAGCACATGCATTTCCAAACACTTACTGGAATTGGCACCTTGCTCTCTTTCCTGTGATCCCTTGCGTTCTCCATGCTTTACCCTCTCTCTCTTTCTTCTCTGCTCCTTCCGTGGGTGTGTATGATGTGATGTGTGATGTGAATGAGAGAGAAAAGCAGCAGGGGCTGCTCGGGCCGCCCGGTGCCGCTCTTAGATCCCTGCACTATAAAAACCGCACACCTTTTATCAGCCATTATGCCTATGATTTAACCAGATTACTCCACCAACGTGCTGCCACTGATACACGGGGAGCGCAGAGAGCATTCAGCCTCCCCCTCCTGTGTGCAGTACTTTTGCATGCACGGAGGAGAATGTAGCGAGGCAGGAACAACCACTGACTGACTACACCTGAATGACAACGTAGAGCTCCTATTGCTCTTTGAAGCACGACACTCGCACACACCAGGCACGATTAAAGCAAAAAAACAAAGTCAAAGAGCGAGATCATCCAGACAGCAGCGAACGAGCAGAGAGGCGTCCTCTTAACAGCTCAAAGTGACTGAGCTAAACAAAGCCAGGACCCTGCTGTAAAATCAAAAAGGAAAGTGATCAGCATTGTAGTGCACTCAGCAATTGAGTAGAGCACTGAAAATAGCGCATGAGAAATGCAAAGGCATGCAGGCGGCACTCAGAGACGGAAAGAATAAGCGCGAGAGAGAAAGGGGCTGGGCTCTTCCAGTCTGCTGGACAATCGTTGCAATTAGCGGGTGACTTTGACAAACACGTGAGGCGGGGGCTCGGTGGGCGGATCTAGACTCCGAGGTTTGTTGGCATCCTGTCAGAGGCCGTGTCTGCTGGTCAGTCTCAGATGCCAGCCAATCACAGATCAAAAATGGTGGCCGGGAGCCAATGGGAACGCTCGCTCAGACTGACCTTCACACAGGCCAGAAGCAAACTGACCATTAAGTCAATGATGACAACAGCACTCACCACAATCAATCTAACAAAATAATGATCAGTTTGAGGCATGAAGTTTAGCCGTGACTGTTCTCGGCACAAGTAAAAGCACCAGACGAGTCCATGTACAGTAACATTACAGCAGAATCGTTTCTGCACACATTTCAGTGGGTTTTTACTGTACTTGACCTGTATACACCACAGACGAACGGTCGCATTCGTCAATAGTCATTCCTGTTGAGTTGGGTCAAAGCAAATGCACTTTTTAACTCGCTTTGAGTAACTCTCGCTGGCCTTACCGCAGTACAGTTTTGGAGTCCACGGCTCGGCATGTAAATTTATGCAGACAATAACAAGAGCCTCACAGGAACTATTTGACTTGGCACACATGGGGCCTTTCGCAAATGGGTCCTGGTAATTGCTGATACATATCTGACTTCTGTAGTCATCACCTTGTTCCCAGACCCTTTGATGAGGCAGAGGAAACCCAAAGCCTTTCAAAACACTCAGCATGATTTCTGCGTATGTGAGAGCATGTCATTTTCCACGCGCCCTGCCCCTTTTTTGGTAGGGGCTCATATCGCCTGTTCCTGCTGCAGCCCAAGGGTGTCTCTTTTAATCTGGGTGGGCCTTGCCAAGAGTCCAGAGCGAGTGATACTCTGCGGTCTATAATAATGATTTGTTTTCTTTCTACCCACTGAGGGTGGACGCTCAGAAAAGATGGCTTCAAGATACAATTCAAGAAGATGTCCCCAGAGAGGGCGGCTGTTAAACAAAGGCGGGTGCGTACGAACACGCTACACTAATAAACGGGGTCTAATTAGGGATGGGCTCTGCTGGACTCCGCTAAGAAAGTTTCTGTGAGGGTGGAGCGGGCTTTGTCCTCCCCCCTTAAGGGGACACTCGCACTTTAAAAGGTACAGAATCACAAACAAGGAAAATACTGTCCTGAGTCATACTGAGATGCTATTTAGGTGCGGTATGGAAAACATGGTGTGGATGGCAACCACTGGAACCATCAGCTATGGTGCCAATCTCTACGTTGATGGGTTACAGATGGGTACAATGTTCCTTTGCAGTTCGAAGGCGTATACTTGTTTGTTATGATGCCGTTTTTGTATAAAACCCATTCTCATTTCAATCACTGGCGTTTTTTGTTGTTGTTGTTTTAAAGATTCAGGGACAGCACAATAGCAACAAGAAGTTGTACAGACATTTGAAACAGACAGATTGTTAATGCTAATTATTAAGCATAAGCACACAATACAGAGGGGGGACAAAAAGTCTGAGCGCAAGTGAGGGGACCAGTTGGGGACATATTGGCAGGAGTTTCTTGGCCAACAGCAGAATAATGGTCTTATTAGGATTATGAAGTCACTCCTTACAGAACATGCTTGTACGGTTAGCAGCACTGCTTTACACAATCGGCAATTAACCCACATTAACATAATACTTCCACTAAACCTCCGCTGGCGTGAATAAGACTGAAGGGGCTGAAGTGCTTGGGTCACTTGTTCACGCTGAACACACTCAGGTTCATAGCTCAGCCTCTTCCCACTAGCGTACGGCACAATACTCATCCAAAACACTGGGGTGAGGGGAGGAAGGAGGGGGTGAACATTAAAAGCCTGGCGATAATTGGAAGTATGTGAAAAATGACGTGTCACTTTAGTCAATAAAGAGCAAAGGTCACCGCAAGCAGGAGCCCAAACTCGGCACAAAATGTGCTCATTAAGGCATCCAATCAGAGTGTGGTGAGCAACCGGGCCATTAGTCATTGGCCATCTGACCGACTAGGCCAGGCCGGCCTCTTTCTTATTGCTCTCCTTCTCTGCAGAGAAAACCGGCGCTGGTATATAAATCGTTGCTCAGTCATCTGGAACATAATGTGGTCCTTTCTGCTCTCATCCTGCTTTGCCTGCTGGCTGTGCAGCCCTCAAACTGCTGCCTTGACATCCCTTTCAATAATAAATGAAGTTGCTTTTTGCCTACAGTTTGTTTGAAACGCTCCTCCACCCTTCTATCCGGCACCTCCCACACTGCTTCTCATTGGATAAACCTCAGAACTAGCCAATCACAGTGTCAAACAGAAGTCTTTGAGGTTTTCATTAGCTTTTGTTCCATTGAGAGACATATCCTACCATGAGGATACCCTAGAGAGGCTTTTTTTGTTGAGAATGTTTCATTTCTCTTTAAAAGTTCCAAAATCTTCATCTGGAATATAACAGAACGCATAAAACTCCAGCAGTGTAAAAGCTCTTTTGTTAGACTGTCATCACCAGCGGTTTCTTCAGACACCCTGTCCAGATGGGCCCAGAGGAAGGTTCATTAATGCAGTCTTATCACAACCAGCTGATGGACCTACACCACATGACCAGCCAGCAGTGGCCTAAACATCTGCTTTAACTCTCTCCATTCAAATGCTTGGACACATCTGCATAGTCAGTGACATTTCCATCTGGAATACTTGACTCTGATTGGTCGATGCTTCAATCAAGTATTGTGCTTCTAATTGTCGTCCCGTGTTTTCTACCTATCTATGCTAGTTTCTGTTCCATCACCCATTAATAAACTCAATTTTCCCTGACCTTTGATTTTGATTGATAAGTAACCATTAACGACAGGCTGACTGTAAATCATCCCTTCGTATGCATCATAGGGCCTTTCAGATCCTTACCTTGTTCGCTGCTGTTGTCACCGCTGTGCGATGTGTGTCCTCCGCTGGATGGTCCTGGTGTTCCTCCGGAGCGTGTAGAAGCTGTATCGTCATGGTCTCTGTTCCATGAAGTCTGTGCGGAATGGAAGAGAGAGACAGAGAGGGAATAAAGCACACAATCAGGCATCAGATCACACAGAAACACACACAGGCCCATGCTACAAAGACAGCTGGCTTTATCAGATGTTCCTCATTTCATTGTGTTTCATCCTCTTTCCAGGCCCTACAACCTCACACGGCATTTCAGTCAGCACAGTTTACAAGAACGATTGAAGCGAACTCTGTCGCTGAGCATTCTAATGACTCCACACAATCGCTGGCTTCCTTAGACAAGTTCTCATTTAACTGAGCATTTCAAAAAACACACACTAGACTGTAAGAAAAATATCATTGCATTACCAGTGGCAGGATATCCATAGTCCAGAAACGAAATATAAAAACAAAGAAAGAAGAATTAGCAATAGCAGCTAAGATGTGCATGCCTGTCCATTCACATGCACTAGCCAACTTGAGATCTCTGAATACAACAAGAGCCAGTCAGTCACCACTTTTATATCCCAGAGCGAGGGAGGGTATAAGTGTGTGCGTGTGTGCCGGCCTAGCGAATCAAAATGAAATCAAATAAGAGCCATTCTCCTTCAAGTTGGGAAGAAGAGGATGAAAAAAGAAAAAACAGAGAGAAATCCTATTGACAATTAAGCTTAGGTGTATAATAGAGAGAAAGTGTCAGCTGTTGGGCGGATGGTATGTGGCAAATGGAGCAGACATGAGGATAAAGAGAAGTGGACGGAACAATGGCGAGCCGGGGTCTGCACACACTCAGCCCCACTATAGAACAAAACAGATGTTGCCTCTTATCACTTGCTGCCTCTACAAAAGTAACATTAACTAAAGAAAAGGAAAATATCAGGTGAAGAGCGCAGCATCTTTTCTGAAGTAAAAAGATGAGAACTTTCAATAGAAGGCCCAGAAAATATTTCTTGTTTGTAAACGCAGGTTGAATATGCGATGCGATGAACATCACTGCGTGTAGTTAAAATACTGCATTCTTACTGAAAATACAATCAAAATACTCCATGTAGATTTAATTGCTTTCCATTTCTGTGGAAGACTATTAAGGGTTTGCTCCACAGATCACCACACCTACAAACATGACTGAGAAAAAAAGTTCCATTACTGTCATAAAAATATGTAACAAATATATAGAGAAATTTTATTTATACAGTACTATTTGTATTAAAACCTCTCAAAATATTTCTAGGTAAAAACTAAAGAAACAAAAAAATCTAAATTCTGAAACAATCGAAATTGCACTTAGACTTGCCATAAGTCTCCTAGAAACCTTAGGCATAATAGTGCCAGCCACTCCAGATATGTATGTTTTTTTTTTTTTTTTAATATCCAGGGGAAAAAAATGGTGTATTCTGCAGCATACCAAAAGTATGCCGTAAGAGGTAATCTAGAACACATGCCCAGGGAGCAAACAGTTAAAACTAAAATTGCCAGTTTCTACAACCCTTTGTAAAAGAAAGAGAGAGAGAGAAAAAAATGGAGGGAACTTGTTTATTCAGAGCTTTGTGGAAAAGAATGGTACAGCACCCTGGAGACCGAGAACCCCAGAGCCTCCACACGTAAAAGGATGTTTTTTTACGCACAACAAATCCTACTTGAAAATATAATTAGAACGAGAAAATAGCAAACTATTGCATTAACTGTAATTGAACAAAAGAGCAGCGGGGCTTGTGGGAGGCTGCCGCTCGGCCCCATGGGAATGGGGGAGGGTCTCGGCCGAGGGTGAGTGACATCTCCAGGGTGCACTCCAGTCTATTTATAACTGGCCCAACAATCTTGTCCACCACAGATCTAACAGCTAATTAATAAAAAAAAAAAATGGCCAAAATGCAGAGCAGTCTACCAGCAAGCAGACACCCGGAGGAAACCGCACAGGCGCATAAGCGAAGGAGTAAATATGTGGGCCAAAATGAACAGCGGGTGGAGGCGGTGTGGATGCAGATGGTTACGGAAGAGATGAGTGCCGTGGCGGAGAGAATGCTGTCCTGCTGCACACAACAACACACTTGATATATTCGCTGTCCCTCTAATGAGCTAGCTAGGATTTATTCAGTTGTGTGTTTTTTTTTTTTTGTTTTTTTTTTGGGCTTCACCCCCTCCCCCCCCACATGTTTTCTCTTCCCTTGCTCCTTTTCTCTCTCCCTCCTCATGTCCTTCTCTCTCTCAAGTGCAGGAAGTAGATTAATTCAATGCTTAATTGTTTAGTAAATTCAATTTTCCACATTCTATTCTGCATAGCTTTAGCTAAAGTTCTTAAATCTGCAGTGCGTAGCCCAGGGAGCAGCGTTTGTCATCTGTGCCTTTCCCTTTTTTTTTTTTTTTTTCATTACCATTTTCTTCCTCCACCACTTAATTCGCCATGAAAAGATTTTCCTTGCTGGAAATTCTGATTCTGCTATGATCGGTGAGGCATTCCAATTCATTGCATTTTCATTGTGTTGGGTCTTAGATGGAAGCTCTCTTTCTCTGCACATTATACACGCACTCATGCAAAGAATATTGGGCTTCCAATTCATTTATAACAATAAAGAAAAATGTTTCAGGTTACTGTAGACTTCACAGGGGAAAGAAAACTCATAAACAGTATATGTTTACAATTTCATGCCACAGTGACTGCTCTCTCTCACTCCCTTTTTTTTTTTACACAGACCCACCAGTGTCACATTGTACTATTTTTGGTTCTGGCTTCATCTAGATAGCACAACAAAACGGACTGAGAGAGAGAGAGAGACACACAGCGAGAAAGACAGAGAGAGAGTTTTTATATGCCTCATCAAACAAGATTAGCAAGGACACTTGAACAAGCTCACTAAAATACTCAAGCTCTGCTGGGAAATACTTGGGCAGCACAAGATTCACACATGAACTTTGCCCAGTGGATTCCAACCAAAAACTAAATCCGTTCAGGACACTTGTTTATTTGTTTACTCTGGCTTGTTGATAAGGCTGAGATCCTCAATGTTGATAACAGACCACGTGGCTGTTGGCTTCTTAAATGAATGGATGCGGTAATGGCATGCAAAGAAAATAAAAAAGGGAGGGTGAATGCTAGAGCGGTCCGATCCCCCAAACGCCTCCTTTAACAAATCTTACAAAAAGCAAAATGGAGCAAAATTGGGGAGGGGGGAATAATTGCTGAAAAAAAATCTGCTTGGATTTGGTCTACAGAGAAAGTGAAATCTCTTAAAATGGCCTGTGGGTGAGATCTCGTTTAAAAACCAGTACAGTCACCCTTAACGGCACTGTAGGATAATCACACATCCCCTTTAATTACAATAGCTTTCACATCACTGGCTTAAAAACTATTCGTAGTGTTATTCTCAAGCTTCATTTCTTAAAAATAAAAAATAATATGGAATTATAAATAAACTATGGAATAGTGGGAAAGTTGCACACCAGTAACATTACATGTTTATAAGTGTATATATGAATACAGCTATTTTTTTTCCGCTTCACAGTTAATTCGATGCATAATGCCTGTTTTAAATTTACCTGATCGAAGTCACCACAATTTCCGAAAAAGTGCCATTCGTAAAAAGCTAAAATAGTCAATAAACAAGTTACCATGAGCCAGCCAATCGGAGAACACACTTCTTTATATCACTTGTTGAATCGTTGACAGCATCCAGCAGTTGTCAGGATAAAGAACGAGGGATTTCACCTTCTCATTACTTCAGCAAAGACTATGATTATAGCACAGTAATAATTCCAACATTGCCCGATTAGTGTACTATCAAAAGAAGCAAATAATCTACTCTTAAAAAGACAAAAAAACAAAAGCACAATAGTACTTCAACTAAACACAGAGTAAATAAAAACAGCTTTTGTACACTCCGTTCTCATCCGAAAGTGCAAAAAGATGTTTTCTTGAGCACAAGTGATACATTCAACAGTGAGGATATAACAACAACTAAAAGAATCTCTCATGACAGGGATTATTTATGCAGCCCTTTAAAACAGGCCCATATATTCTCATTCACTTAAAGCTGAACATGTTACAAAAAAAAAAAACATATTTTGTATCACAAATTAGTAAGCACAAAAACAGCATAACTTCTGGGTGGCCTCTATGCGATACATTAATAACATAGCTTCCTCTGTAATAACACCCTTAGTTTATAAATTGGCCCTGAACAAAACAGAAGGAAACTGCAAACAGGGAAACTATTCAGCATTTCAATTATTTCAACCCCTCTTCAGGCTGCATGGAATAATCTAAAGAGCCCTCGAGTACTGAAGTCTTAAGCACTGCGGAGGTTTTCATGGCGTTGAGTTCATTAGCAAATGGCAGTGCCTCTCTGCAATTAAAGACAACTGTGCAAACGCTGCAGCCCATGGAAATGCATTCAGACTCTTTGCTTTGCCTTCAGTGAGCGTCAGCACGGAGCAAATACGTCATAAACAAGTTACCATGAGCCAGCCAATCGGAGAACAAATTAGCCTGCTTTGCACTGGGGCACAAGAAGGCAATAAACATGCCGAAATAAAGATAAAGTCATTACTCTGACGACATTTAACGTATAAAGGTTGTATCAAAATCAAATCCACCATTCGTGACTAAATTCCCTTAACTATTTCTATAGCACAGCACACTTTTTTTTTTTTTTTTCAAACTAGAATTATATATATATCATAAGAGTGATTCTTCAAATAGGATAACTTTTTTTTGTTCCCTAACTTTTTTTTAACAAAGTTTTATGTCTTTTTGATAATAAATGCATAAAAAATGTTAAACCTGGGAAATTCTACTTTATATTTCTTCATAAGAACCTAAATTAATTCAATAATTGTAGTTAATTTATAATCTCAGTTAATTCAATGTTTTATAAAAACAAAAAGAGTCATTGTCAGTTCTGTTGTTATTACTATCAATAATTTAAACGTTTTTATTTTTTAGTTATTAGTAGTATTATATTTATTTTGTTTGTAGTAGTGTTTTAAGTTGAATGAAAATGTGACCACGTGTTTTTACCAGACCAATCACTATTTTAAATCAGAGATAAACACAAATGATACATTACATATACACTTAAAAGCTGGTCAAGCCTTGTGATCTTATTCCAGTATAAAACATAGCTTAAAACATAGTTTTAAGAAAGTTTAACCATTATATGCGTATACATGTACAGACTTTACAGTAGCGCTGGTATTGTTTAATATTATACCAGCCTACTTAATACCAGACTCATACTGCACGTAAAGCAATTTATTCGTCTCATTATTTATTTATTCCCCCCATTAGTGCAGTAATTACTTTATGTGACGTAGTAGCTGTCAACCAACCAAAAACTACAACAAGGCTCTCCAGAATGAAGACCGCAGTGAAGGGGTTAACTAGCTGCTAACTAGTCCCTCCGCTCATATGGCACCTGAGGCTCATATAGCCTCGCGTTTATCAGCGCAGTACGAGGAAAACAACGTGATCCAAACTGGCTGGGCCGCATTCACCAGAGAGAGAGAGAGAGAGAGAGAGAGACAGAGTGGCTCTGACTTTTTCACCCCTGAGCTCTGCCCCTCTTTCTCTTCACTCGATACTTGCAAAACAATGCTAAGCTGGAGTTGAGACATTATTGATACGATGCTTCGCTGCACGGAGGACGAAAACACAGCGCAGCGCTGGACCACGGAGTTTAATAAATTCTATGTATATTTCAGATTTTCTTATGCTGCAGTATTCCTGCTGGAATAAATTGGCCTTTGAATAAATGAACCGCCTCTCTCCCTCTTGTTAACATTGTTGAGAATTTGCACAAAGGAGATTTTTTTTTTCCAGTCCAATTCAACTTTATGCCCGAGGGCATATATTAAAAATACATATGGAACGAGATAATGCATGAGCGACGCAAATTCGTTAGGGATGTCACCGCCTAGCAAGCTCAGAAAAAAATGAGATGTAAAAAAAAAACATATAGGACCTAAAGTCAAACTTTAACTCTGTAGCTGTTAACAAAACCCTTTCCGTACCCATCTAGTTATAGCCTATTAAACGCATTTTTAAATGTACTTTTGTTTATGTGTTAAATAACTCTCTTTACAGCTCATTCAATTTTAAATGAGCACCGTTTTTACCAGCGGGTTTTTTTTTAGGATTCATAATAAAATAAAAACACATTCTACCTCGCATTAGCAAACTTCTGAAAAGTTGGTCAGCTTACTTTGGGGAATCAAACTTTGATTACAAACTTACGAACCCTAATATTTGGGCTTTACGCGTCAAGAAATATATATATATATATATATATATATATATTTATAGGACATGTCTTCATCTTAAAGTCAATTAAATACCCGTATTCGTGGCCTCCAGCAAAGCAGAAATTGCTCTTATCAAGTCATATACCTACGTACTCAGGGCTCTTCATACAAGCCTAATTTATTTGTATGCTTAAATTCGTCTCTGCTCAATAATTCAGTTATTCAAAAATTCTGACACGTGCTTTCTGATGGAGTTTTGTTAAAAGAGTTCCAAACACAATTGACATTATGTTGTTTACCGCTCCCTTTGAATTAGATGCATTATCTGTACAGATCCGCACATTAACATAATCATTCATACAGCCGAGAAAACACCAAAACAGCCAAAGGTCGTTTTATTGCAGTCCCTGTTTGGTAATGAATGGGACAGGGTTTTCTCTCCCCCGTATAAAAACCGGTGGCCGACGCAGTCACTGGAAAGCTACAACTGGTCAATGCTTTATTCGATCACTCAGCCATATGGAAGATGACGGATTTAAATTATTTAGCCTAATCGCTTCATTACTTTTTATGCTGGTGAATCTGCTAATCCCCTTAATATGCCCACTTAATTGTTTTTAAAGAATTGTCTCTCCCAACTCTTATATCATTACATTTAAAACAGACATATGCATAGTTATTATGCAGCGTGTCCTGAAAAAAAGCACTGAAGTTGGATTGAAAGTACGTTAGAGTTGAAGAACGTCAAAGAATCCACAAGTAGGAGATGCCTTATATTAAAAAGGCACAGCATTCCACACATTTTCCTATAAACACAAAATACTGTATGGTACAGTAGGCTACTGCTCAAACACGACCGCGCTGCTTATGCTGTTCAAAAGGCTGAGAGTAAGCATTGCGCGCGCTCGTCTGAGAAAAAAACACTGACAAGGCAACTAATGAAGCGTGAACAACAGCAGAAAACCAAAGCACCAAATCTCTAAATGTCTACTATAGATGTGTCTCTATTTGATTCTTAATAGTGCCATAGATAGCCCGAGCGTTTGGTTTGATTAAAAAAAGGCGGGCGAGTGAAAAGAAGAGGGAAAGGACTAAATTAAAATCGACAAGAAACAGGTCAAGTTTATGGCAATGCTTTCACGAGCTAATCTCCTCGGGTCAGTTCCGGGATCAAACCGTAATGAAGCAATAATGGGCCACATTATTCCAAATTTTTCAATCCGATGGAATTTAAAAGCCTTAATCGTATGCAAATAGCGGCGAGGCAGAGAAAGTGACCCAAAAGACGAGCTGAATGGCCAGAAAAGAAATGGACTCCCGAACGTACCTGATCAAGGGGCCCCGATGATCTTGTAATTTCTTCACTGTCTGATTTTGATCCTCCTTCTCTGTCGTCTATAACCAAGTCGATGGGCATCTTTCCCTTCAAACAGCTGATGTACCGATGACAGAAATTGTCACAAAGTTCATGTACCTATAGATACAAGGGAAGCAAGGAGGGGGGGAAATCACAAAGGGTCATCACAGCGAACTGACAAGTGCATCCAGAACTCCTATTGACATGGAAAACCTCTCCCAATGGCCTCCTCTGATAGCTATCAGACGCATCCAGAATGTGAAATAACTTTACTCCCTCTCAAAATAGAGATATCGCCGAAAATTGACACTGACAAGACGACTCGCGGGCTACACCGTATTCAACACGCGTGTTAAATTCATCTGCTCTCGGGGTTGTGGCCATTAGAGAGATGACCTGCTTGACTGACATTTAAGGTAAACTGTTTAATTTTCTCGAGTTATTTCATTACCACCTCTTTACAAGGGAATAATATGGTGGATGACATTCAGTGGCGAGGGGAGAATTCTTCATTTCTGCTCAAACCATCGCTTCGCCGTGTTATCTCAACACACATAACCCGAGGCTCGTGCAAATAGCTGGAGATTTGGAGCCGATGGTTATTATGTGTATTCAATACTGTAAAACTATATGGTTTGGTGATAAATCACTTGATAGGCCCACTCTCGACGCGAACACAGCTGTTGATAAAATTCCTGCAAAGTGTATTGCTGATAACAGATAAGCGCGCGAAACGTGCCATCAACGTGCTCGACTTTATTCCGGAATAACGACAGTCGCTGTCATAGAATAAAGGAACAAAAAACGTGCAGCATGCGGAGAAACATTGAAATTACTGCTATGAAATATCTGTGGCCGTGGTAGCAGGTTGCATTGTAATTAAGCTCGGAGGAGAAATAGGCAGCATGATTGATTTTGACACTAATTACAACAGACCAGGAAAAATACATTTATGCAGATGAGGCCCATAGGTTTGAAGAGAGGACCGGCCAATTGGGGTAAACTTTGATTACCTTTTCGAGCTCCAGAAGATGAAACCGTAAAACTTGAATGGCTTGTATCATCTGGGGAAAAATGACAATGAAGAAAAAAGTTACATTCGAATGTGACGAAATAAACAGGACCAAGACAATTACAGACAAATTAAGAGATTTATGACATATTGGAACATTTCTGACTTGAGATCACTTCCTAGACAATGCACGGCAATTAAGTCAAATTATGCTTCATTTATGAATAAATTATCACATTAATCCGTGTTTTAATGAGAGGGACGTGTGTCCTCCGCCAACATAAAGATAAACAATTTGCATTAAAAAATATAACTCTTAAAAAAAGTATTTACATATTTATATATAGTCTATATTCATAACAATTAGCAATGCCATCAAGAAATCAGACAATAAAGAAAAAAATTCTGAATATTTTATGAAAGTTATAAATTACAATTCTTTTACTTTTTAAATAATAATAATTTTTGCACTCACCAAATTATCCAGCTCGGGATTTGATGAAAATAGCGGCTTTTCTGCTCGAATCTAAGACGATATGCATGTAAATCGTTTAAAATTGTGAGAAAGAAAAAAACAAAACAAAAGCACATTCCTTAAAATATATAATTAAATTAATTTCAAAAACATTAATTATAGCATTATTATTAATGTTACAGAGAATATGTCAACGCACCAACTAAAAAATACCAAATAAAATATGCACAAACTTTTTGCGCCATAAAACAGTTTCTGACCTGTTTTGCAAACACTGCTATATCCTCATTGAAAGACTCTGATGAACACACATCGCCCCCAGCCACACCGGGCTCTCGAGGTGTGCAAGTGGCTAATTCACATTTCTCAAAAATCAGTGCTAGAAGTGGGAACAGAGGGTGCCTGGAATAATATTAAAAAAATAAAACACAGAAGTCAGCGCGGGGAAAGCTCTGGATTAGCACATGACATTTTATAAGAGTTTACAACTCCTTCTTGGTGTAGAAGCGGTCTCTGCTGAAAACATGAAAACAATCTAATTTGCATTTGAGAAATTTAGATTTGATTTACTTACAAAGTACGTGCGCACCACTTCGCCACGATCATATAGATATGAAGTGTTTACTCCTACGTTTATGCCGATTATTGTGTTGTCGCTTACATTATAATGAGCTTGTTACTTGTGTTTAATATTGTGTCAGATCACATGTAACTTGGATTCCTCAACGTATTATCCAAGACAGCAGTCAATATAAACAGTGGGCTACGAGGTCACAGAGAAATGCTCACGTTGAGTCTAGGCCAAGCATGCAATTTAGCCTATATCTTGTGTAAATGTTTAGGGACGTATCTAATTCATAATGAATGAGAGTCAGTTCTATGGCGCGTTCTGCGTATAAATGGCTGTTTTAAACGGCAGCAGCATTTGTGTACAGCGCTGTGATGAGAACCCTTGTGCTCGAGCAGCTTTTCTATGCCAGGCAATTGCATTCAGAGGAAGTCCGCGCATCCAGATATGTTTGCACATTTTATCATTTGTGTGGAAACTAGCCTTATGGTTTTGTGAGAGCGTCCATTGTCATTTTCACGGGAATCACTGTGCGCAGCTGTCCAAAAATGCATTTTATCCATTTAAGTAATAACCAGGCCTGAAGTTTAAACTATTAAAAAGTTATAGCTTAAACATAACACGCATGTTTTATACGTGTTTTGTTTTGTTTGTAAATCAGTATTCATCCACTTTAATTTTAAAGTTTAAACATATTAGTAAGATTAACTAATTAAAACAGAGAAAGTCAAAACGCGAGAGGAAAACTTTTAGAATAAAAGGAACTTTTAAAAGCATTAAACATTCATGGCGCTCAATTAGTTTCAGAAACTATTACAGGTCAAATATTGTGTTTCTGGGAAAGTTCATCAGCCGTATGTCTTGGCTAGCTACACGTACCCGTAAATGGCGTCTTTATCTCTTTTTAGAGCGTCATTGACGGATGAGCCCATGCTGGGCGGCATGGCGTTGGTGTGGGCTGTGTGTGGGTACTGGTGGGAGTGAAGCTGGGGCCCGTGGTTCAGGTGAACAGCCTGCATGGATCTGGCGGCGTGCGGGTCCCCGTACATCGTGCTCGGGATTCCTACTCCGTCCATCCCATAGTGGGGTATATCTTCGTACTGCACACACACGAAGGGCGACATGCTCATGTTGTCACTTTCACCTCTCACACAATATATACATAACAGAAAAATACACTAAAAGGAAATATAAATCCGATATTCTCGGACAAAAAAGTTCGTCCTGGTATTACAAAATAATTAAATGTATCAAGTGTACATGCAGACTATCCCGTGGTTCTAACACTAAATGCAAAAATGTGCCTTTTTAAAAAACAGACCGAAACAGACTTAGCGTCGGACACATCAACATGGAGCACTGAGCTACAGCTTTATTGAGATCATCACAAAAATATCAGACGACCGAGCAGTGTTGTGTGTTGTGCCACTTTTTATGTGAATTTTTATTTTTACAAATGCAGCTGAAGTAATAAGTAATGTCATTTGCGTGTAATAACTGTGTATTATATAGGTTATTCCACCCTACTGATGTCAAACTAAATTTGTTATACACTATTATTCAACATTAACATAAGTAGCACTTTTAGCATTCGTCCAATTGAACGCAAATTTACATCGTGCAATGAAACATTTTATTAGTTGGTTTAAAATAATCTATCAGTGACATTGCTAGTTTATCATAATTATTGTAAGTTTTCTGATATTTTTGGGAAAGTGTGATGATGGGAGCATAACACATTTGAAATCTAAATTTATAGAGGTGTAAGCGAGACAGCAGGGTGCTGTTGTACTTCCACCATCAAAAGCAAAAGGTCGGAGAGTTGCGACGAAATCTACTTTGTGATTGTTTACATTTGATTACAAATGCAGAGAAAAAGTGGCCAAGCTGTAAATGTCCACTTTACGAGTTCAAGCGCACAACTAACGCTGTTTGAAAATAAGACTATTTTGTATAGAATATATAAACAGAGTTGAATTAACTCTTTTAATATTCCTGGACAATGTATCATCGTAACATTACTTTTGGTTAGAGTTCCAGTAGTTTTCAAGTTTTTTATAATTTGTCTTTATGAAGAAATGAAAGACACAGAAACAAGTGCAGTGCACTTAGAAAAACTATGGTTTGAATAATTTTGGAATTGCTCCCCGTCAATCGTCTTTTAAAAATGGGTTCAGTGTCTCAAAACTCTACAGAGAGACACACGCATGAATGCGAGCGGTGTATAAAGTTGAACCTTACAAGAAAACTGGTAGGCAAAAGAAGAGAAAGTTTGACTGCGAGTCTGACTGTCATCGGCCACGTTTCAGTATTTCCAACTGCATTCAACAACACGGAGTCAAAGAAACTTTTCGGGATACGTACCCTCTGCGCCATCGCCCTCCACACTCCCTCGGCTTCCTTTAATCAAAAATATATCCCCTATGAGGCCAGGGTGAATAGGAAATAAGCACGCAAATTCCAAACGTGGGATATGTTTTCCCCCGAAAAATCCAACTGCCTCTTTCAAGCGAGCGATGAAGCCAGTCCTTCACCACAAGTTCAGCCAGGCGCGTTCAGCGAATAGGTCCCCTTCGCTCTCTTTCCCGTGGACAGCGACAAGGATCGAGCAAAATCTTCTTTTCCAAAGCAGTGTGAAAATAGCCCCTCAAACAAAACTAGCGCATCTCATGGCTTTTTGCCACTCCGGCTGTCAATCAATCAAACGCGAGCTTGTCAAAGTGCTGAATGAATGATGATCCTCTGCGCGCTTCCACTGGTTAGCACCCCTAACGAGAATACTACTCAAATGCACAAAAATGAAGCGCTCTCTCGTTTCTTTGATCACTCTCGGCTCCTGAGTTGATTTTTTATGCAATAGCTTCTAAATGAGATCAAGAGGAGGTGGGCTGATAATTCTGGCTTAGTTTTTCTTAAAGGAGCCACGATCGATGCTGCGAGCTGCCTTTCCCCGTTTGTGTACAATGAGTGTGTGTTGAACGCGGCTCGACAGCTGAATCTGGACCAGACTGCTGAAACCCGGAAGTAGTGGTGGCCATAACAGGTCGCGTCTTGCACAATGCGATGGGCCACATCAAGTTCCAACCAAAGCAGGGGGGTGAGATGTGTGGGACGCAGAAGAGCGCAGACCACTACTTCCACGATTCGACACGAACCGAGCTCTAAAAACACGCAGAGACCGCGCTGTGCTTTAGGTCGCGCTGCGTTCTTTATGCGTGCCAAGACACGCAGCCTTCTGTACCAACAATGCTTTAAATATATGGGACGCCGGCTCTTTTTTTTACATCAGTCACTCTCCGCACACTGTTTATTATCACTTCTGATCAGAGTATCCAAATGGGAGAGAGCTATTTACAGTAGTCGAGGAACTTGAAAACCGTGTTCAGTGTGCGTAATCAAGTTTTCCCGCACGCCTGTTTTTTCTTTTTTCTTTTTTACGCCGGAGCCTGCAGAAATCAACTGCACTTTAAATACAAAATATTGTTTTTACCACATGCCTGTGTACTTTACATTTCACACAAACATCATTATTCAGAAACAGCATATGCTGCGCTTCAGCAGTGCTGCGTGCGCTCTCAGCCAAAACACCCCTGCCATTTGTGAATGGGCTCATCCACTTACTGTAGGATCTAAGGAGTTTGGTGCAGTGGCCAATGAACGCGTGCTTCGGTGAATCAAGTCGTCTATTGGTTCAAAGAATGATCAATCATTAATTTATCGGTCGATATGCTTCCATAAATGAAGAAAGGGTGAAATTAAAATATTGTAATCTGGAGGGAAAATGTAGCCTTCGTATTCGGTGTTGTCCTAATGCTACTCTCTCTCCCTTTCACACACGTACACACAGTCTCTCTCTCACCCACGCAAACACACATAATACTTACTGAGACAAGATCAGAACTATTTGTAATATACAAAAGTGAATATTTACTTATTGATTTTGTAGGAAAACTGAAAAAGCTTTCATTCATTCAGCTTTCAAAAGTTTTCATTTTCCTCTGACAGTAACTCATATTCCTATTCCTATCACTCCAAGTCGAAGATAGAACTTTTAACGCGCATTCCAGTAGTTTCAGTGTCGGTCTGTTCAGTACAAAATATTCAGATTTACAGTTTGGAGAAGTAGTTTGTGTTCTGGTAAATGTAGAATACACCTGCCCAAATAAAGGATCCTTTCTGTTGATGTAAATAATACACATTCCATAAAATGCTCGAATGAAATAGCCGAATAAGAGTCTTCAGACACACACACACACACACACATACATACACACACTGACTGTTGTAGGCTGAAGTGAACCATTGTGGGCAATGCAACTGACCCGGTGACAAGGTGTATGAAGTTTGTCTGAGGAGCATCTGTCATCGATCAGAAGCGATTAATGCAAGGAACAGTGTCTTATCAGCTGCCGCGAGCATCACACAGCCCTCGCTTCCCGCGGAAGAGCAGTGGTAGGATCCGCCGCGGACATTTACAGGCATGAAATTACTATCAAATCCCCAAAGCGCTCGGCAAACGAAGGGTGCGCGTTGCGCGGGCGAGGGATCTGATGTGGACTTAAACACAAATGAAAGGAGGATTCAACAGATATGCGCCTAACCCGACGCCGCACAACAGATAAACACGCTCGCGTTCATTGGTAAGTGGTATACACATCTATTTTTTTTCCAAGTAGAAACTATGACAAAGTTCATCTAAATTATTGTTTTAATATCAGATGAGCGTGCACTGTATATTATAGTTAGTTATTAGTTAACTCAATTGTTTTATTGATGTTTGTACTCTCAACGTTAGTTTTGTGTCCGTCTCAATTACGTGAGAAGCAAACGGGATGACATGAAAGCTGTGCTTACCCAAACGCTTAACTGTTGTCACAGTACCAGAATAGCATTATAAAGTAATTAAGTTCCTTCAATTAGCATCTATAAACGCTATAGAGCACAATGAGGGCAAGGACTTTCACTGTTAAGGTTGCCTTTTAGTGAGGGTCAGCAGATAGCAGCACGCATCAGTGAGTTAATGCCATCATTTCGGATAATTTGGGCTTAGAAAGAGATGTGAATCTTTCGAGGTGAAATTAAATTGGGAGTAGAAAAACAACTCTTTAACTGTGCGTCTGATGCATTATCAAATGAAAAAGATAAGGCATATCTTTGCATCACTGGCAACAACTGCGCACTCTGCTTAAAATATTTGATATATCTAAATTTAGACTTTAATTTAATTCAGTTGTACGCATATAATTAGGAAAAGATGTGCTAAGCATGTAGTACATATAAATGAAGTATAAAGTGGCATATATAAAAATGCCTATTTTTAGAACTATAGGGCCTCTAAACAAATCGACAGCTCCGTGTAACAGAAAGTCATTTTAGTCCTAACCTTGAAAACAACAACGCAAAAAGTCAGTTGGGTGTCTATTACAGGAACGTTCCCATTCTGCCTCAATATTTGTTATTCATTTGAATCTTTCTCTGCTTAAGTCGCTATTGAAATCTACATGCCGCTGTGGTTCAGAAGTCAAACGGAGGTCATCCTTTATATCCCCCCGCAGCAATCTGCGACCAGGGGCCAGTCAGCAGTGAACCCTGCCATCTCCACTCCTGACAACTGCCTCAAAGTTACAAGACTATCGGGAATGGGTAAGACGCGCTGGGATAAAACAGCAGGCTACTAACTTTTTTCTTGATCTTGCCACTGCCTGGTTATAATGCTCTTAAAGCGTGTTTCAAGTGCTTGTCAACTGTGAAGTGTGTGAATATTCAGATATTCGTGTATCTATTTATTTGAAGAGTTTCCCTATCCAAGCGCGCAACAGAGACGTTTTAGACAATTAGTAGCTATGAAAATAATAAAAGGGAATGGGTATTTACTAATCGTGAGGAGAATTAAATTAATTGCTTTGAAAAGGTTACACGTATTATATGATATCAAACTGTAAAACTATACAAAAAAACATTGGCCACTTATAAATACGTTTTTTTTTAGGTTTTACGTAATTAATCAAACACGAGCAGTGCATGCGTCCGGGAATTTGAGGTAAAATGAGTCTAATGGAAAAACACACTGGTTAAAATGTTTTTTACAGGTGTAGTTAAAATTGTTACATTTAATCTTTATTTACATTTTATTAATTGGAAACCTTAAAAAGAACGCGCTATTTTGACTTAGCATTTATTAATTTTAATGTAGCCTACATATTCACAGGTCTCATAAAAAAACAAACAAAAAAAACAGTGTGATTTTATTTTATTTGGCGTTGTGATTTTAATCTGTTTAACTTTGTACTGTGTTTCATGCTTGCTTTTATTTATGCTTTATCTTTTTATTTTAACAAACTTTCTTAATTGAGAAACGCACTGCAGGCCTATTGGATTTGTAATAATGTAAACCACTACACAAGATCCAAAAGAAAAACATATTTATCATATGCAAAGGCTTGCAGTGACCTGTATGCTTGATCATGTGCGCCTTCTACTGGAAACATACAGAATTTTCTCTTTTTGTTTCTTAATGAGACGCAATGACTTTTCTGACACGCACAAAAACTGTCGAAATGCAGTCGAGAAAGTACCGTAATTGTTTCATAAAAAACGGATTCCTTGTTTAATAATGACGATGATCAATTTCGACAATTTAGGGGGCTGTATGTATATTAATGAATATTTAAAACTACTCCACAAAGTATTTGTTTGATGACGGATCATTGACAGACATGGCAACTTAAATCTGCTATAGGCTTTGTCATCACAAAATCTTAATTCTTCCATTAATTCCATTAAAATGTGCACTGTTTATCAAAGAAGAACGAGATGATACTTATATGCATTTGGAAAATGTTTATTTAAAAGAACGCTAATGACATAATAAACAGAAAATATCTAATCTTTGTTCGCCTTATTAATAAAGCTAAAATTAATTGAATAAGTTGCCCGCTGCCTTTTTCAAGTTTTCGGTTGCCGATGATGTCCTGTTTTCCCGCAAACATCAGTTAGAAATAAAGTACTAACATAAACATTACAATTCTAAATAAATCAAAATCAACATGCAGGTAGGCTAGTTATAATTCCTTTCATTCTCACGGCTCAAAATAATTATAGGCTTATAAAAAAACAGAAGAATCGATACATTTCCCTAATTACACGACAGCGTTTACTTACTTTAAGTTTAGGCTACTTTTTATTTTCTACGGATTATTTTTGGGTTGTACACTAAGAAAGACGCATAGGGAAGTTTACAATAAATATCAGTAGATTATTGTCAAGCATTACAAAAGGCACTTGTGAGATATCAGTATGTTGTTCCATTATAAGAGCACTGTAATGAAACTCACTGTCAATGTCTTGAAAATCAGATGTCTATTAAAGCAACACACAAACGCTTGCACTTGAATTTGTGTTTTTATTATTAACATCAAACTTAGGATGATTTCTGAATTTGTCAGCTTGCCCTGTTGACACAGTTGGGATTGGAAAATACCTTGTCTGAGTCTCTGAGAGCGTGGTGTGCTCTCTCCCACCCTTTCTCTTGGTCTATCAGCTATAAGTGCCAAAACATTTGTCACTTGAGTTATTATTTCAGGTGTGCTAATGGGCTCAGAGCCACGAGAGAGGAGGAGAAAGTGGGAGAAAGAGAGGGGGGAGTTTGATTAGTGTGATTTCATTTGACCGGAGCCTGGCCACAGGCTGGCAGAGCCCAGAGGTGAAAAGAGTAGGCCGCTGCCCTCAATGAGAGATAGCGCGAGGGGGAGAAAGTGAACGGGAGCGAACGGTTTGTGACGCCTGAGCCAATCACAAAGTGCAGGGATGAGTCTCACACCTCCAGAGGAGGCTGTGAATTGATCAGCACCTTTGAGAGAAAGAGAGAAGAGGGGGAAAAAGAAGCAGGGGGGGGGGGGGTGGCCAAATAGTGCTTTAGCGGAGGATGTGTGAAGACCCATATATCTGTGCAAGGACACAGCGAGGGCCAGGCCTGCACTCAAAGTACCAGCACACTCTAATGAGCTCTGTCTGTACACGTCTTAAAATTAAGACCATCCTTGAGGGCCGGACCAGCGCTCTTCCTGTTCATCATCACATCCGCCTCCTTACACTCATACTGAAGACACAGGACATCCCCACCAAGGCCAACTAAGGTTATACATGAGTCCAGCAGTTCTAATAAATTTGAAACATGTAACAAACCTCATGAGGTTACTCTGTGTATGAAAATATGGCTTGATTTGACTTTACGAACATAGTTTTCATCCTAGTGTTGAACAATGCTGAATGGTCCTTTCCCTTCGGCCAACAGCCTTTAATTTATCTCATACCCTTGAACCACATCTAGAGTGCGTGTTATTTGACAAAAATTTGGATACGCACATTGGTGCAAGAAGAGTCATCAATGATTTAAAAAGTGTCTAGTATCTGTCAGGTAAGTACACTTGCATAAAGAGGATCTCAATGCTAACAGACATAACGTGACTATGACTAAAAATACTATTTTGTGGTAACACTTTACCATAAGTTTCCATTAGTTTACATTAACAATCAATTTATTACACTCAGTTTGTATTAACTGCAACATTTACTAATATATGATTCAATTCCAAAGTTGCCACCTTGATTTACACTTTATGGTTAAAGTTGATTCATAAACATTAAGTGGAAGGACATCCCCGTCTAGGGAGATTTTCATTACACCAACATTCAAATCAACCACAAGTTCAAGAGGAGTCATCAAAATGTATATTATATACATACATACCATTCCGCAGTGAGTACATTTTACTATTTATTTTTCTATTTACAAAAGATGTGTTAGATGTATTGAAAATATTGTATATTTATATTGTTACAAAAAATATCTATATTTTGAATAAGCACTGTTCCTTTAAACTTTTTATTATCCTGAAATAAAGCATCACAGGTTCCAAAAAAGATTAAGCAGCACAGCTGCTTCTGATATTGATCATAAATTGGCATTTTAGACTTCTGAAGCATCATGTGACTCTTAAGACTGGAGTAAAGATGCTGAAAATCCAGCTTTGCATCACATAAATAAATTACATTTTAAAATATGTCAAAATCAAAACCCTTATTTTAAAAGAATATTAATATTTCACTTTTTTTTAACATTATCCAGCCACGAAACTCATTTAACTCACTTATCCCAAACTTTTGAATGGCGTATTTATTTATTTATTGCTATCTGCCAAGTTAAGTTAAGTACACTAGCATGCAGATAATCATAATGCTAGCAAACATATAATAAAGGCCAGAAAACTCAATATTTGATGAATGAACGAATAAGCATCTCCTGCTAAAGCGTCACTTTATTAGTTATAGCTGATTAATGAGTTGGCTGTTTAGAAGTGAAACAGAAGACCTCACCTGTGGATCAATAGGAATAAAAGGTAGCCTTCAAGTCAAGCACGTACTCAATCAAGCAAACATCTCTGGAGCTGGTCATTAGCTCTGGAAGCACTCGAGTCCCCGGGCTAAAGCTCATAGCTGTGCGGTGTAAAGGAGGTTGGTGAGCTTGTGTCTCTGGGGGCCACACTCTTGCCCTGGGGTAGGCCACAATCGCTGAGGCTTCTGACCCAAACACTCCACACTTTGATTGTAGACGCTCTCCATTAACAATAGACTGAATGGGGTCTGACGCTGTGGGTCTCGCCGAATCCCTAAAGGAAACTTAAACCAGAGAGTGAGAGAGGTGCTCCAAGGCGAAATGGGCTGCATTCAGACAAACATTAGCTTGGCCATCGCTGCTCACGTGTGTCCTGATCATCACATTTACAGTTTCTAAACATCTTTGAAAATAAACATAAAGAAATTGTGTTTCTGAAATACAAAAAGCGCTGTAGTTTTAACAGTGAAAGCAGACAAGTACATAAAATCAGTAGGGGTTCAAATTACACAAACAGGGCTCACCAGCGAAGTTATTTTCACTCTCAAGGTGAAGCTCTCATGCCACGGGAAAGCGGGATTTGTGAACAAATGGTCTGGGAACAGGAGCGCTGAGCTGGGCCACAGGGAATGTGCTTTACACTGAGGTGCTGCTGGAGACTGAAGTTTACACCACTGTCACATGCAACACCCCGTTAAATGAGTTTACAGCTCGCTTCAACAAAAAACAACATCAGATAAGGTGATAACTACAGCACGGTAATGCCACAACACCCTTTAAACATATACAGGAAACTGACAGCTGAGAATTGATGTTATAACAAGACCTCAAAGAGTTACCGCTCAACAGTTTGGAGGTTTATATAACATGGTAAGTTTCTTATGCTCAGGTGAGGCTGCAATTATTTGATCAAAAAATGCAGTGATATTGTGAAATATTATTAAGATGTAAAAGAGTTGTTTACTAGTTTAATATTTCTTTCATTTGTAATTTATTTCTGTGATGCAAAGCTGAATTTACTCTTCAGTGTCACTCGAATACTGTGATTTGCTGCGTAAACAATAAGCATTTATTATTGTTACCCATGTTGAAAACAGCTGGAAACCACAGTTATTTGTTTTAAGGATCCTTTGAGGAAGAGAAAGTTTAAATAAAGAAAGATTTGGTAACATTTTAAATGGCTTTTACTGGTTCTTTCAAACCCAACCTTGCTGAATAAATATAATTTTTTTTGTTTGTTTGTTTTCAACAAATGCTAAAAACAGCAGCAGATTGTGTACGTTATTGGTCAGAAGTGTAAACATGCTTTTGTTTCTTATGAACAGATCTTTATCTGAATGCTTATGGTGTAATATCATTTATACTTGATTCATTCATTATAAAAATTAAACTAACAATTAAAATAAAACTGAACATTGATATATAATGAAATTAACGAGATAAGTGAAAATCTGTCAACAAGTGTGCAGAATATTGCATGCTGCCTCATAGAGTTGTTTTATTTATTACTTTTCGAGTTTTCTATCATTTCCATACTTCCATTTCCAGATTTTACTATTACTGTAAAATGTGCAAAATTGTAACAACCAATCAATTCCTGTTTAGAAATGATTATTTCTTAGTATTTTGTGAAAGAATAACACACTTTGCATTAAAATGAATGAATTTGATTTGACAAATTCCATACTTCTATACACTCTATTACCTGTTTTACTATATGTGCAAACTGTAATATAAACAATGAGTACGTGTGTCCCAGCGTTTGACTGGAGGTGTATGTGATCTGACATGGCGGAAAGTAATCTGGAGCGAATGCTGGACCACTTTGGGGGGGAATGGAATACAAAACTCCAGTTCAGGTGCAGGCCACCGGTCCGTGTACGACCGAATTTAATTATTGATTTTCTGAGAAAGTGGCATCAGTTACCTCGGCAGTTACCTAAGCCTGCCTCTTAAGCAGAATAAAAGGAAGGTCAGGGCACGTGGAGGTCATTCTGCGTTACTGGGGAGCCGGCTCAGGTTGGTAGAAATCAGGGCGGACTTTAGCCATTATCAGTTACACACATTTGATCTTTTTTTTTTTTCTGTTAAAATAACAAATCTGGTTCTGTTAAAGGAATAGTTCACCCAAAAATCATCATTTATTTACCCTCGAGTATGAATTCCTTTGCTCTGCCAATCACAAAGGAAGATGTTTTGAAGAAAGTTTGTCACCATTTTTATTCAGTCAGCGGTGACCAAAACAGCCAGGCTACAAACTTTTTTCAAAATATCGGTAACACTTTATTTTACGGTTACACTGATTATTTGCGTGTGTATTACTACAATATTAGCCATTTATTAGAGCTAATAAGGCACAATATTAATGTCTTATTCTACATCCCTAATCCGATTCAATACCTAAACTTAACAACTACCGCACTAACTATTAATAAGCAGCAACTTAAAGAAATGTCATAATAAATAGTTAACAAGTGTTACCAAAAATATGATTTCAAATTATTTTATGCAAGAATAGCACACTGTGCCTTAAAATAATTGAACTTGCCTTGGAGTGTCCAAGCCATAACAACAACGAATTCTGAAATAATGTGTTTACCGTATATATATATATATATATATATATATTACAAGCATAAACTCAGCAAAGACCCAAGATGTTCCTCCATCAACAGAACATACATCTTCGGCTGTTTCATTTCATCCAAACACCTGGCCGGGCGAATTACATTGCGCTGGCGTCCTTGTGCCTTACTAATTGAACTGTAAACCCGTGTGCAGATCCATTCATTTTCCCCCATGGCTCCCAGCGGCTGATTTATCTCCAGTGATGGTGGTGTGCATCAGCTAAAAGCAATCCTGTAAATCACAGGCCTCTCCCTCGCCGCTTTCATCACTTCATTAATTTAAGATATCATTACGTCCACTGGTGACATAACTCTGAACAATGGTACACGCTTAAGATATTAATCTGCACGCTGCAACAAAGAGCCTCTCTGTCTCCGGCTGATTTAGCCACTGCTTATTTTACGCTGCTGATTTACATTGGGTCGAGTAAGCCAGGCTGATTTGGCTTCTGTCACTGAAAGATAACAAGCTGTCAGAGTTTTACACCCCTATAGTGATTGTGTGGCTTTACAAGAAGGTTGTTACAGGCACGAGCTAGCCGTGTTTGTCATCTGTGACTTTGTTGACATATAGATGATATTTTCTTTATTAAAAAACCCATGCTAGGGATTTTACACAAATATACTTTTTGCCTGTGCGAATGGCACATATTACGACAGGTTGTTATTTTTTTGTTATTTTATTAAAGAAAGGATAAAAAAAATTGCTATTTTTAGCAATGGTTAATTTATATCGCGATTAACCATTGCTCAGCTCTAGTTTATATATATATCCATATAGTTTTCTTATTTTTATTTGAATAATTTTGGCTTATTTACTTTTTGTTATTTTAGTACTTTTAGTAAGTTTAACTAAATAAAAATGTCAAATGATGTTTTTTGAAACATCGGAAATGAAATAATTGTATTATTTATTTGCTCCATTTTTTTATTGTATTGTTTTAGTTAACGATAATAACCCTATTTTTTATAATGAACTACAATAAAATATATGTAGTCATAACTGGTCGGCTGTCTGGGGCGAGAGCAGCCGTTGATCTTTACCGTCGGAGACACTGTTCATAAACACACACCAGCAATCTCTCAGAGCTCCAGTCTGTGACAACACAAATACACATTTGAAGCTATTTTAAAATTTGGGGCTCCTACCAAAATAGCGGGGGGAGTTCAAAATCACAGGATGGAGAATAAACATTTTAGAGACTGACCCCTGACCCCTCTGTGTTGGTGTAATGCCTGGTGTTGGAAGGGGGGCCCTGGAGCCACAGCGAGGGCCGTTTGTGTCTCCCAGACCAGCATCCCTGCAACATGAGATCCCACGATAAAGACTCGTACCTGCATTTACGGCACAGTAAAACTACACTCTTGTTGTTCTGTCACTTTACAACACTATAATTACACTTGAACAACACATGGGTTTCATTTGTTCCTCCAGTCACGATGAAAGCAGGACGACAGACACTACGCTTGAAGGTGGGTATACGTTTCTAAATGGAATTAATATGCAAGGTATACCATATTAAATAAATAAATGATTCAAGATAACATATGTGAAAATAATTGAGAATTTAACGCTTCGTGTTTTGCATAGTGGGTTTATGTTTTCATGTACTATTAAATTTGTATTACATTGCTATTATATTATATTGGACCACAAAACCAATCAATTTTAAATTGATATTTATTCATCCAAAACATCAATAAATAAGTTTTTACGTTAATGTATGGTTTGTTAAGTAGAACAATATTTTAGATACAATATTTTGAGGGTGCTGAAAAATCTCTATATTGAGAAAATCACCTTTAAATTAAATTAACTAAGTTTTGATATGTTTACATCAGGGAATTTACAAAATATCTCCTTGGAACATGATCTTTACTTAATATCCTAATGATTTTTGACAAAAAAAGATATTGCAAGGATGCACTTAATTAACTTTAAATCAAACTTTTAATTAAAAAACTAAGAAATCTTACAACCCCCACAGTTTTGAACAGTTTCAATCTTAGGTCTACTATATTATAACATTTCATTATTGTTATTATTATTATTATTAATAATAATAATAATAATAATAATAAATAATAATAATAATATTAATTTTGGATAAATTATAAATGTATTTTTTTTTTTCAGATGACATTTAATATTAAAGTTTACAAATCGTATATCATTGTTTGCTATTCAACTTTAAAGTAACAGCTGTGACCTCATCGAAACATCTGCACAGCAAACACAATTGGTCTACATTATTGTCTTTATGTGCATACTGAATTGTGATTGGTCGTTTCTTTGTTGCATTTTTCTATGCATTAATACATTTGCGAAGAAGGCGTGTTTAAGTCTGCAGCTGTCATGCCAACAATGTCACAAAAAATATGAATGGTCCTAAAATAGGCTTATTTCTTTCTTTTCCCCAGACATATCCTTGGCAGGTATTCTTGTCAGGACATTTGGCTCTCACAAACATCAAAAAAGCCTTACTTACCCGACAATAGAGTATCTGCTTGGGTTACTTCTCGATCTTTCATTTCCTGCTTCAGCTCCTGATAAGGAACACATAAACTAGCAGGCTACCTTAAGATGTTTACAAAGTTTTGTCTGAGCCTAATTAAGCCACATCTAGTCGAAAAGGGTGGGCAACTGCCAAAAGCACTCCAGTTCACCAGAGCAGACTCAGCTCTCTCCACAATGGCCTGGCTAACAAGCTCCAGAAAGACACTGTGTAAACACTTCCCTCCAGTGCTCTCTGGAATCAAATGGTTTGAACTATTTGAGCAATGCTCTCTTAACGGTTTCATACAGCAGACAACTATGCCTTAACAGTGTGTTTAGGAACAGCTGTCCTCAAACAGAGCCGGGGGAAAATCCACGCTGGCAGATGTCATGCTGCTATAAAGCACACTACAAAACGAGGATGTAAGGACATATTTGGGTTTAAATGGGATAGGAACTTCAAGAATAAACCAAATATTAGACTTAAAAAAAAAGAAAAGAAAAAAAGATTTAGTTTGAAACAATGTTAACACTTTACAATAGGGAAAACATATTCACTATTAACTATCACTTTTTCCTCAATACGTTTCTAATTCACTGTTTATTAATAATTGTAGTTTATTACTATTATCATTATTATTGTAGTAGCATTGCAGTTGTTAAGTTTACGTATTGGGCAGGATTAGGATGTTGAATAAGGCATCAATATGTGCTTAATTTGTACTAATACATGATTAATATTCTAGTAATTTGCATGTAAGCAAGTTAAGATACCCTAGTGTTACCACTTTCACAAATAAATACTGTAACGCATTGAATTAAATGCAAAATTCTGAAGTATAAAGATCAAACTTATTGTAACAACTTAAAACAACGTAAAAAATATTTGTACGGTGTAGTGATGGAGAGGTCCATCTCTATGTAGTGTCTACACTTTCAGAAATAAAGGTACAAAAGCTGTCAATGGGGCGGTACTTTTTGAAAAGGTACACTTATGTACCTATTAGGTTCAAATAAGTACACTTTGGCCCGGTTTCACAAACAGGGCTTAGCTTAAGCCAGGACTAGGCATTAGTTAAATTAAGATATTTAAGCA
>JAUMHR010000063.1:264911-277778 GCA_032361145.1 Enteromius fasciolatus | reverse complement strand
GTTATTGTAACCCCTCTACGTTTTGCACTTTGGACCAACGTAGTCAGGGTACGTTTTTATATGAGACTGGGTTGGTTATTGACGAGAAGCTGCAAAAGACATAGGCACAAGTGGAATGCTATTATTATTGTCTTATTAAAATTTATTTAATCATGTTTTTTATGTAAATATAACCAATAGAGGCCTAATCCCAACAGAATGCTCAAAAGGGACCATCAAAATAAAGTGTTACTGAGAGTTTTAAAAGCTCAGCATTTCTTTCTCCACATATCTTTGTAGTAAATCAGCGTGGCCTGCAGAGACAGAGACACAGAGACCATGTGTTGGTATCAGCTATGTGCTGCCTGTAATGATGAGATGAGAAAGTACTGATCTGCTGTGCTAGCTTTCATTTTGCAGTGGTTAGTCTTTGTTACCAAGAAGTGGCTGGGACTGTTTCTTGAGCAATTGTAAGCTGCAAAATATCCAGAGAGGATCATAAAACCAGGGTTTAGGCAGGGCTGCCATTAAGAAACCAGTTGTACCCAAGACCAGTGCACAAAAATACACCAAGAATGAGCAGAGAATCTGGATCCCTGAACTAAGGAATTTAAAAAAACACTGTCTGATGAGCTTTCATTATATTTCCTGTAACAGGACTGGTTTAGAGGTCACTTGATATGGTCTTAACGTGCCTGTCTCAAGTTACCAATGCTTTTTATTCTGTATGTTTACAGGAGGCTTAAGAGAACATTTGACCAGATATTACATTTCTGCAGTGGAGCTCAAGATGAGCAAAGCAACACTCACTGCTGTCTTTATAGGTAGGTTTCTTCATTGATTTATTTCATTTAATAATTGTTTTTTTTATTCTATATGCATGCAAATATTTTTCCCCTGTATGCATTTGCTGATTTTTCACTAAATTAACTTTGGATTCTTGGATTATTCACTGGCTGACTAACACACGGAGAGTTCACGCAGCTATCATGTCTGGTATCATTTCTCCAGAGGGTCTTTAAACATATTATTTCTAGGTTTCAAATAGAACGCTCATAGCTTTTATTTACTTTTGTTGGTGAAATGCTTGGACATGCCCAAACGTTTTAGGCAAATTTTGGTTGAAAAAGAATGCACACCTGTGCATGTGTGTGCGTAAGAGAGAGAGAAGGTCATTTCCAGGTAATGTAGTGGGGAAAGCATGGAAATAGTTGTTGTTTTATGATCACTGCCTTTGTTGATTTAGTTTAGTTTATTTATTTATGATAATAATTGGAATACACCTTGGAATATTCATCAGCCAACCGTTTCAGTAAACGGTAGACAGAAGCTTGTTCCTTATAGGTTCAGTAACAGTACAATGGGTAATCAGAAAGCTTACATTTAAGTTCAAATAACACATTAAAAAAGTCTTCATTTTAGGGATATATGCAAGCTTTGTGATTTGTTCATTCACTAACTGAATGCCGGTTTTTACCTGCTCAAGTGTCACGAATTGAGAGCCACCCCACCAGTCAGTAGTCTGTATGTCAAAATGTTAGCTGAAATGACACACATTACCCCTTTAAACATCAGGAAGGGAGGAAAGAAACAAGTTTTGGGGAAATAAGGCCCATGTTTGAGTTCTTGCACTTCTCTAGGAACAGTCTTATTGCTATCTTTCAGTATTTGCCTTCAGAGACTGTAAACACCTGGACTATGTTGTCTCGTAATTATCATACGTATGATATTCTGTATGACCTCTTTTTCTAGCATTTCTACTGACTTCTAGTGGAGCAAAGCCAAATGGAAAGAACAAAAAGCCAAAACAAGGTAGCTGCCATAAATATGTTGATAGTAACATGGCTGTTTGAGACATCTGCCACCAATGACGATGTACTTCTGACATTGCTTTTCCAGCTGTGCCAGCGATAGAATGTGACATGCGAGCTGGAAAGATCAATCTCTCAGAGTTTATTGTCAAGTGTCCAGCTAACTGCAGGGAGACCAAGGAGAAGGTGTATGGGACAAGTGTGTTTGCCTCCATATCCAGTATCTGCAATGCTGCCATTCACAGGTGAGCTCGGACAGTCTGTGAGACCCAGCGTTCACCTGGTGCTAATGCATGTTCAAAAAGTGTGGGAAACCTGTATATGATGCTATAGTTCTACCTCAAGAAGAGAGAATATGGCTACAGCGATCTTTCACGGCCTTCTCTGCTTTAAGAACATCTGTCTGATCGTCAGTCATCTGTTTCATGGTTGTTCAGTGTAATCACAACATCCTGAGAGGTTTAGTGAGTAGGAGAAGTTGGATGGAGGCCTGAGGGGTCAAGTTCTGACCCTATAAAACATGATCAATTATTTGAATAACACGGGTGGATCAAAGGGAAAGTTGAATAAAATGTGTGTGCCTCTTCAACAAATAATGTCTGCTGAGGAGGTTATGTTAGTTTATCAATAGCTATGGTGTATCAAGCAGTGCACATGTGGGAGATGTGTGCAGCCAGTAAAAGGCAGATGGTGCACAGTTTCAGTTGAATTGAAGCATCCAATATGTATTATTGTTCTTTTTCTTTTACTTAATATGTACTCTGAGCTATTAAAACTACCCACATCAATACAGATCCCTTAGACATCTCACATTGCTGTTCTTTTGTCGTAGTGGAGTCATCACTAACTCTGGAGGAAAGGTAATTGTGATGAAGATGGCAGGACAGGCAACCTACAAGGGTAGCTTTGCCAACGGTGTCCGATCTCTGTCCTTACCCAACTGGAGAGAGTCCTTTTCTGTCTCAGGTAGAGCAGACCTTACTCTGAACTAACACTTGGAAATCACTTATGTGTACTGGCTAACAGGCTCCATATATCAACCAAATAGAAATATGCCAATAGAATATTAACTCTTTCTCTGCCAGCATTTTGATCATTTTCACAAACAATTCTTAAAGAGATAGTTCACCCAAAAATGAAAATGTGATGTTTATTTGCTTGCCCCCAGGGCATCCAAGATGTAGGTGATTTTGTTTCCTCAGCAGAACACAAACGAAGATTCTCGTGACGATACATTGATGTCTTAAGACACGAAACAATCGTTTTTTGTGAGAAACTGGTTGTCTATCTGAGGTAAAAACGATATAAATACTGTTCAGTTTCTCACAAAAAACGATCGTTTCGTGTCTTAAGACATCAATGTATCGTCATGAGCCACAGGGTGTTACTGTATTTGTATTTGTCTATGCATGTTTTTACTTTGAAAGGTTTGGTGCCCATCCACTTCCATTAAATGACTACCAGACTGCCACTGTTAAAGTTAAAAATCTTTGTTTGTGTTCTGCTGAGGAGTCACCTACATCTTGGATGCCCTGGGGGCAAGCAAATAAACATCACATTTTCATTTTTGGGTGAACTATCCCTTTAAGAAATAAGAGTTTGTTGTTGTTTGGAGACAAACAGTTCTGCTTTGTTTTTCTGTTTTTTTTGTTGGCCAGTTTGAGACAAAAACTCAAACAGTAAGACAATTTCACCGCAAGAGTTCTTTCTCACATGCTTAACTTTTTTTTTTAATATTGGATTTATTTTTTTGCTCTGTGTGTCAGTGGGTAAACCAAAGAAGGATGTGACCTACCCATCCACTCTTGTCTTAGTACCCTCAAGACCCCCCATAGTGAAAACAGGTAAGCAGTTTTAGTAATACTCGTATGTGTGGAATCTAGGGAATGTATACTGTAATAAATGAGCAAGTGAAATGCCGTTCTCCTCTGACCAGATGGGTCTGTCTGTAGGGCTCATCTAGTTGACATGGTCTCTCCTGACATTAAGGCAGTCATAAAAAAAGAGTATATAGTTGTCGTGTAGGGTCCCCATACCTGAAATTTGCTTAGGGCCCCCAAATCACTAAGTCTGTCCCGGTAGCTGAGTAGACATGGCACAATCCAGCAGATTCTATCTGTGCAAACCTCAATATTAAATGACGGAAAATGTAAACGTATGCATAAGGATCTCTGTTTGACAAGCACTGTGACTAAAGCCACTCACAGCAGGGCCTAGCACAGTGTGGGTCCATATTCAGAGTCTTCTGGTAAACCAGTAGTAGCTCATCATCTATGCACGTTTCCTTGATTCCAAGATGATTTCAAAGACCCACCGTACTCCATGGCGTCACCTGTGACGGAGCCGGAGCCAAGCTCTACTGCAGCTCCGCCCACAACCACTCATGTGACAACACCCATCACCACAGCCCCTCCCACCACCACATCAGCCAAGCCACGGGTCACCCTTCATAAAATCCGCGAGGCAGGTGAGCCAATCTTGTTCACATTTGGTTTATTACAGTAAAAATTCAATGCAATGCTTTTTGTCCAGTTGTTCTTGAGTCCGTTTTTCAGTACCCTTCTGAAACGAGCATCCTGTCTGGACGATATGGATCAGGTTTCCTCTCTATCCATCCTCTTTCCTTCCTCTGTTTCTTAAGCAACCTCTTTCTTCCTGATCTAGGCAGCAGTCATCCATATTTCAGCTCTGTCGCACGTAAGTCAAGCATGTAGAATCTCCTTCACGTGGCACTTCTTGTGGCTGCTGTTCTCTGTCATATAATTTTATTCAGGGCCTCTGGGTGTGTTTTAGTGGTTTACAGAACTAATGGTCTCTTGCAGTTTTCCTTTGGTTCTTTGTTTTCGTAGCAACCATCTGTGCATTTCGGGGTATAGATGGTGTTAGAGCATGAAAAGTCTGCATTGAAACAGCATTACACTTTAAAAATATGATGTTATTCTGAATAAATAAGATATTCAATGAAAATTGTTCTTCGAGCACCAGTTGTTTTAAAGGCAGAATTTATTACTACATTTTCATAGAAGTTTCAGATATTTTTATTTTGACTAACATGCTTAGTACGGTTACTCTTACAGTTAAAAGAAACAGAGAATATACCAGTGCTTCAATATTTGTTTTCTCTAAATACTGCATATAGGACAGTCACAGAGCACCCAAGGAAATGGTCCTGCGCAAGGTAAGTTCTGCTTTGACACTGTCTGTAGTTCTCACTTCCTCTGTCAGTAACTCTAACCCTGACATTTGTTTAAAGCATTTAGAGGCAGCTCCGTCTATGCCAATAAGTTTTCACCCCACACAAACACAGGTAATCCACGCTCCTTTTACTCTCACCCTGTCCTGTCTTGTGATGCTTGCTTGTGGAACAGGTATATTGTTTGGTATTTGATATATTGCTGGTGATTGATTTTGTCCTGAGTGTTGTTCTCACTTGCTGTTTTCCGAGCTATCTTTTGAAATGTCAAAAATCAGTTCACAATTTACCCAAATGGAGAAATTAATTTGTCTAGAGTCCACAGTACAATTACTTACCTGACTCCATAACAGAAACTCTTAGCTGTGGATTGCCATGTCTTGCATCTTCGTCTGTCTTTGTGGTTACCTGTTGCACTGTACCTGAAAAATAGAAAGCCTGTTACCACCTGAGCTAGGTTTGATCCCACTGAACTAACACTAACACTGAACTTTCCACAATTCTTCATGGTGAACATGGTGTTTTGCATACAGTATGTCAAAGGCACAGTCCTTGGTATTTTACACTGATAGATCAGTTCAGACATTTTAGTGTTAATTTAAATGTATTGTGTTATTTCAGTGAGGTGCAGCTTTACATGTGGCTTTTCTTGAACATGTTTGCATTTTGACGGCAGGTGTGCACAGGCTAGAGACTGGCACCCCGATCCGGAGACAGCCGCATGTTTCTTCAGCTTCAGGTTCGCATGACTCATTCATTCAATTCAGACATCACTCAGTAGCAGCTGCGATGCAGGCATGAACTCTTGCTTTCTTCTCTCTTGGATGTTTTTACATGTGTTTCGCATTGTTAAGCAGCTTTGAGTCGGGTGCAGCCGCAGTCTGAGAGGAAGCAGCACACGGCGCAGTCTAATCCTGGTAAGTATCTGCAGATGCCGTCTATTAGCATGTGCGTGTCTTTGCACGTGTGCTGAAACACATCAAACAACACAACTGACAGTCCAATGGTCTCTTTGCATCAGAGGGATCAGGTAAAGCATTCAGCACCTTTAGAAACAGAAAAACTCCCAAGTAAACATGCTCAAATCATGCTTGACAGTAAATAAACAATGAGTACATCTCGGTTATATTTACTAAAAGCATCAGGTAAGTTAAAGACTAGCAATACATTGGATACTATGGCCCGGTTTCCTAGACAGGGCTTAGCCTAAACCAGGATTAGGCCACAGGTCATTTAGGACATTAGAAAAAAGCATCACTGGTGTGCATCTTAAGACAAAACAAAGACACTGACCTGTTTTAAGATCAGTCAGTGCAAGTTTCTTTCAGTTGAAACAGCTCAGATTTACATTTTGTCTAGGACTAGTCTGAAGCATTGTCTGTGAAACAGAGGGTAAGTGTAAGGCAACTCAGATGAGGGACGACACCAAGCGCTGTCATTTGGGGTTATGAACTAAAAAATCACAATGTGCGATAAAAAAACAAAACAGTCACAAAACAGCTTATATTGAAGCCAGTCTTCCAAAATGACATTTTGTGGAATGTTTTACTTTATGATATAATATAATTGTTAAGCCCAGCCCATCGACTGTTTTGCCCCGACCACCGACTCATTTACACACAGGCCTGAAAATAGGACTGAAAATAAAAGACATGGCTGTGCCAACTATTTGGGATCTGAACATCAGTAATGTTGCACAAACGTTTGAGTAGCTATTTCCTTGTTAGTTATTACAGATCACTTGATATCAGTATTGTGTTCATATTGTCTGTCAAAAATACACAACTACTGATAGTTTTCACATGACGTCACACTCTCAAAGGAACGGCCCCTGGAGGGCAGAATAAAGCTATTCTCCACTGACCGCCAGTCATTTCTACGCAGTTTGCATTAAGTAAAATTGTAGTAAAAAACAGGCATTAAAAGGTGAAATTCAGTAAACACTTTATTGATGATATATTTTGAAGCCAGAATACAGACATAACGTGCCAAGTTTCATGTTTGCATAAATGCATAATACATTATAATTGACTTTATATGTTATGTTGTATCATGTCATGAAGTTAAACCAATCCTGTCAGACAAAGTCAAAGCTGACTCAACAGTTCTAATTCAATAGTGTCAAAGCAGCTTTACAGCGTTAAACAGGAAAAGTGTGTCTCAATAATGCAAGAGGACAATACACACAGTTATGATGTTTATTTCTGAATAATTCCATGTTTTTGAACAAATCAGTTAAGTAAATGATTAATTGACTCACCTTCAGAGAGAATTACTGTAAAATCCTATAATGCATAAATCCACAGCGAAAAGTCCAAGTGCTACTGGACTTAATATCAGTTTATTTGGAGTTAAAGAAATTTAACTTGAGAACCAGAACTAAATGCAATACAAAATAGTAAACAAAAACAAAAAAACATAAGCTCACAACATTGACCGTTATTATTATTTTAGAATATTAACAGTTATAAAAATGTGATCATTATTCTTATTTAAGTTTACATTGCGGTAATATGCTTGTGACTTGCAAATATAATGCTCTGTTAGGCTTGATGACGTATGCCAACACAGTCTCACAAGCAATTCGTACATATTCGTACGAGGTGCCAATTTTGTGCCAATTCGTACTAATTTGTACAACCTCACTCGTACGATTTCATATGATTTGTCTAAAACCATGTGATGGGTAGTTTATGTTTAGGTCAACATTCATTCATATTGGCATCTCGTAAAATAAATAAAACGTATGAATTTGTACGAGTGAGGTCATACAAATTTGTGTAAATTAGCCACCTCGTAAAATATGTACGAATTGCTGTGAGATCAGGTTGCGTATGCAGCCTGCTAATGCAACCTCTAGATCATGCAGCCTTCTGTTTAAGAAACAGCTATGAGCTCAGAAAGGAAATGCTCCCGACCACTAGGGGGCAATTGATCTTAATATGTGTAATACATTTTTAAATGTACAACATTTTTTTACCGAATGTTTTGATATGTTGTTGATATTCAGGTATATATTCCAAGAATTGTACACATTAGTATAAGGGTCTATGTTAACTATGTTAAAATAAAATAAAATAGTTTTGATCTAAAATTGAAAAGTTACTTTTATTTTAATTAGATTAGTAGCTAGCAAAATGTGAAATAAATAAATAAAATGGCTAATGCTTGTGAAATATACAAAGTGATTATTTCATCATAGTTAAAAAACTCACTGTTAACGATTTTGCGTGAACTATTTCCCAGTACCATTTAAAGATGCACTGTGTAAATTTTAGTGGCATCTAGTTGTTGAGGTTGTGAATTGCAACCAACAGCTGGTTCCGCTGCACATCTCTCCCATAAAAGAAGCTACTGATGTAAAGTGACGTAAGTCCACTTTAGATATTCTACTAACAGTAAGTAACTTTGTAACTACATGTCAACTAGCAGTCATTAGAGTATTAGTAGACGGTCTTCTTAATATATTCAAACACTTTATTTTGATGAGTTCACAACATACTACATACTGACTATCAGAAAGTGTATGTCAGCTTATTCTACTAACCATAAACCTACCCTAACTGTCTACTCTGAGAGTTAGTAGACATGGAGTTGTGAATTAAAAAGAATTAGTTGACATGTAGTTGACAGGTAGTTACATATAGTTAGTAGAGTGTCTAAATAGACTATCGAAACAAAGTGCTATCCTCTTCTCTGAAGTAGGAGCTAATTTAGTTCCTCTAAATCATGCGGTGTGAACACGCCAAAAAGCGGGTAGTTCCACAATTAGTATGGATACTATATATCCTGCGGTGCGAAAGACCCTAACGTTACCTCTAAACATGATTAACAAATGAATATAAAACATTTACTTGCTACATAAACATGTAAAAGTCAATTTGATGTCTTGAAATAATGTATTGTAAATAGTTTTTTGGACTGTAAATATTTCCCTATCTAGTATTGGCAAGAAGAAGTTGGCAACACCCTGCGTACGCAAGACCTGATTGGTTCTCTGGCCCCAGAAGACCAACAGGTATCATAATCATTATGCAGGTTCTCCTCCATTTCAATAGCATAACCCTCCATAAGTGAGCAATAAACAAGACATAAACGTAGATTAAATATCCTTTTTTAATTCCAAGTGAATATCCATAAACAATTCATAATTCAAGCTAATCAAAATCTGACATGAGGCCCTACCATCATTTTCTGTGTTCAGATAGTAGCCACTCTGTGCCAAACACAGGCTATAAATGGAGCAGGATGAGTACTGGTGACCCCACAGGTAAGGATTTCATACACTGATGTTATATGTGTACGGTTGTAGAAAATATATGATACAAATACCGGAAATGCTGGTTTAAATTGGCCATGCCAGTAGCTTTTTAAGTTTCAAAACTCGATGCCAATACGCAACCCATCTTAACATAATTTCTGCTGGAGCTATATGGCTTTAACTTCATCATTCATGTCAGAGAATAGGTGGTAAGCTACAGGTTTTGTACTCCTCTTTACAGCTTTTGATTGTTTGAATTTTTTTCCACATGGCCATGATGGGTATATTTTCCATAATGCACTATGCTAAACTAACTGTTCCTGCAAATGCTGCCTCTATTCTGCAGCTGTTGAGCCAAGGCCTGATAACACAGAACATGAGCACTGGCTGTATAACTTTGGACAGTATTGTAAGTATTCTCATTTTATTTTGGAATAATAGATTTACAGTATGCCAAAAAGCTTATGCAACGAGTTTATGTTATACGCGTGTTATAACACATGTTCTGCATGAACATGGCTCTCTGAAATAATATTGCAACCTTGCTGAGCTGCTGAGCTGGTTTAACCTGGTCTCCTAACATGGTCAGGATGGTCTGGTCTAAAGGGTCTCTCTGCCTGACTCGTGGTGGGAAGCTTCCATGAAGTATGTGAAGGCAGTGAGTAGTGTGTGGATTGCACACGCCATATAACTACAGCATCTGTCCCTATGTCTGGATTCAAAAGAGTCTTTGTTGGGAGCCTCAGTCATGCTGTTAATGCTGCTGGACTCCAGGGTCAGAAATCCAGGGTCAGTTAATATTTGAGTTATTGACTAGTAAAAAACTGCCCCTGTCCCTGTCTGGTCCAGATTTCCTTTTATAAACATTTAGTTAGGTAGCTTATTTAATTAAGTTTAATTAAGATTTCTAATAATTCATGCATTGGTATAAAATAAAAAAGAATATTTGTACTCATACCTATACCACAATTCATGCCTGGATTAATGAGAAGAAACATTTGCCAGTCCCCCAGCTTTACTGCATATTTTTTCAAAATATCGGTCATGCCTTTGGAATTAGCTCCAGTGAGTATTTTACTGGTTATGTAACTGTAGTTAGAAGGGGTCACCATCACTGTGAACCACTGTGTCTTTGTGAAACTGGAGGTCTGATTCATGTGTACATGATTTCTGATTTCAGCTCCTACGCCAGAACACAAGCCTGAGACGAGCCACTCCCCAGGTGTGTCAAAGCGCACAGTTTCTTACAGTGAACAATATTGCTATATAGTCCAGCTTAAGAAACCATGACCCAATACAGAAGATTTGTTTATTGATTTGATTAATAACTTATTTTTTTAATGATGTATATTAATTAGTTTGTGATTATTGTCACAGAGCAAACCCCATTCGAGTCAGGTGAGACCTCTAACTCTTAGATCTAACTTTTTTTTTTCATTTGAAAAATGTGCCTACATGAACATTTGCAGAACTTCAAAACTTACCTATACACACACTATCCACTGCATTTTCCCTTAGCAGTAAAACATTTTTCATCTGATTCTTCTTCCTCTTTGTTTTATTTTAGATTTAGCACTCTTTCAGAAGATTTGTAATAGCGCTTCCTACCATAAAAGGGTCAAAGCACAGAAAGCTGGATTTTTTTTTTTTTCTAATTATATAGGCAAATAATTTTAAGTTTGGACTTGATAATGTAGACATACAAAGAGTTCTTTAAAGTACGATAGAAAACGTTCACGGTTTTCCTAGCATGTAATTGGGTTACACTTTATTTTGATAGTCCACTTTAGACATTCTACTAACTATAAGTAACTGCTGGTTGTTTAAAGTGGATTATGAAATTAAAGTGTTATCTGTAATTGTAACATCCTCTCATCTTTCAGGTTTCAACCCACCAGGACGCAACCCAACAGCCAGAGTTTCTGAACTCATGTCTCAAGGAGATCCAAGTACAGTTCCTTCATGCTCCTTTGAAACTGTCACTGATTGTGAGACTTTTTTTCACTTCCTTTCATGGTTCTCAATTTAATTTCATCTTGTCTTTGTAGACTGCAAAGTTGATATTGCATTCCTCATGGATGGCAGCTGGAGCATTGGGAAACGTCGCTTTAAGATTCAGAAAGACTTCCTTGTGGAGGTTTCTCAGGTCATTAATGTGGGTGTAGCTGGACCCATGATGGGCATCATTCAATATGGGTAATAATGTGTCCCTGTCCTAGAAAACACTTAAATACTTGAAGTACTGTATTAACTGATTTTAGCATAAATAAATGTTCACTCACCTGGATAGCCACTGAAATAAATAAACAGTCAATATACTGTCAGTGTCTAAAATCAAAACACATTTTACACAAGGTCTGAATCTAAGGAACTTACAGCATGGTTTAATTAACATATAATACATTATTCAGTGAACTCGGTGTTTAATAGGGGCACATTTGTACATCTCTATGATCACTGCTGTAATTGCATTGATCATTTGCAAACCTAAACATGCACATACATAGGTAGATCATGCTAATATAACATAACATATTTAATATAATATAACGTTTCATTTCTGATACAGGGATGATCCAGCCACAGAATTCAGTCTGAAACAGTTCTCCAGCTCCAAGGATCTGAAGCCGGCCATCAGCAAAATAGTCCAGAAGGGTGGTCTGTCCAATGTAGGTGAGTGAATAACCCTGAACTATACCCCGAAGGCCAAAGAGCAGAAGCCATCACAGAATTTTATTGAATTTACCCTGTTTGCACATCACCGTTTCAAATAAGATCTAAATCCGAGCTGGGAACTGTGGATAATTACAGGGCTGATGCCACTTTGTGGTGTTTTTGTGTAAGCTGACCAAATGCCTGAGGTTTATCCAAGCTAGAGATTAGTTTTTCACTTTGGTTGTATGGTTTGTGTTATAGATAGTGTTTCACTTTAATATAACAGTGGGATCCTGTAAAAAAGAAGCATCTGTCTTCTCTAACAGAGCTATAAAGTTAAAGATAGCCTGAGGACACAACATTATCTGATTTGATGAATCTGCTTGGATGATGTTTAATCAGGACCATGGCCTTCATCTTCTGTATATGATTTACTGAAATCCCTGAGGGCAGCAATGACCTCAAAAAATATTTGGGCAATAAAGTCATGCACGATATATGAATTTTAGATAGCAAAATATCAAAGCAAGTGCCATGTATTGTAGAGAAACATGATAAATCCGTCTACACATTTCAGTGCTTAAACGGGAATGTTAAAACAACAGGTCTAGTGTTACTAGTGTACTAGTTACTAGTGTGTTAATTTCGTTGACGAATAATTTTCGTCATAATGTTCATCAACAACATTTTTTTCACTGACGAAAACGAGACAATAACGAACAAAAACTAATTTGAAATGGCAAAAACTATGACGTTAAACTATTGACATTTTCGTCAACAAAAAAAATAGAGATGAAAATTGTATGGAGGGACAATTGGGAAGAGATTATTTCAGAAGAATGTGCTGCGTGGTTCGGAGGTTAGATGTGTACATGAACTGTATTCATAAGCTATTAGGGATGTGCATCTCCATAACTGAGGCCGATGCGATACGCATCTCGATGCATAGCCAACGATACGATACATGA
>JAUMHR010000063.1:227644-244288 GCA_032361145.1 Enteromius fasciolatus | reverse complement strand
GTAAGTCTTTAGACCCTCTTAAAAGACCCAATACTATCACAGGAACGGAGATATTCATTAAATTACTGTTAAGCTCAAAATCAATATTAAAATACGCGTGCATCATGTATCACAGCTACAATTATGACCTTTCCAGCAAAAACACCCGCGTGAAAATCCTTTCGGTATTCGTGAGATATGATTAATTAAATGCGTTGACAGCTCGTTACACCTGCTAAACAGATCACACTGAGTGGAGCGGTGACCGGACTAAGATGGCGGCCGCATTTCTCGTTTCCAGCAGACAATGTGGCGTCTACCTATATATGTCTATGGGCTGGACTATTTAAAAGCAAAATAACAGGCCTTTGAGGGTCAGAAATCTGGCTGATAAGCAAGTGATCAAATACTTATTTTACACAGCAATTCTCAAATAAATTGTTATAAAAATCATACAATGTGATTTCCGGATTGTTCTTTTCAGATTCTGACCCCTCCATGATTTCTAAGAAAGAGAACAATATCACAGGGTGATCAAATACTTCTTGAGCTCACTGTATATACACTAAGAAGTGCTGTATATCAGTGACTGGCTCTGTTTACGTCCAACAGGAATACAGCTCTGTAACTTCCTCAATAAACAACTACACACCAGAAGAGTTTATGCTCATAATCATAACGACTGAAGAACAGGACACGCGTGCTTGGAAATGTGCTCAGAACTCCTGTCCAAACGATTAATCACATCCAGAAGAGTCTGTTTTCATAAAATATGTGTGTGCTCTGTGTATATTAATTAATGAAAAATAGAAAATGCTAACCAAACAGACATATTAATATTATACTGCAGAAGGGTTCTTTCTTTTTATCATTTATAATCTTCATAAAAGTGGAGTTATGATCAAACCTAAGAGAAGCAGAGAGAAGATAACACCTGAGGAAGAATCAAGAGGAGCTCCAAGGAGATGTTTAGAAACTTTCATCTGGATCAGGATGATCTGGGTCTGGAGTGTTTGGATCTTCAGGACCAGGACCCAATTTTTGTACAGTTGTTCAAAGTAAAATCGAATGAGATCACCCTGATTAAGATACACACGGAGGCCCTGGAGGGACATGCTGATGGGAAACGTCAGTGTTTTGTATTTTAGTTTTGCATTGTATTGACCCAAATAACTATTTCTGACTGCTCCGTCTCTGATTACTGTGCTAATGTCAGCATAAAAAAGCTAAAACAAAAAACTTTAAATGAAATGAAATATTTTTAGAATAATCCCAATCTTACTGCATGTTTTCACATTTAGTGAAAAACACAAACTGAGCATTTAATCCAAAGCCAACAATGGATTTTGTGATATATAATCAAATTTTTACTTTTATTTTCAAGATTTGATCCAATCCGCTGATCACTGTACTTCTGAACGAAGCGGCTCTTCTGGGCAGGATTTAGAGAACGCCAACCACTGATAATAAAATAAACAGTAATAATAATAATTTGTAGTGATAAACTTCCAGTCACAGAAGGAGTTTTGGTTCCTATGGCTTGCTTAGTTGGGGATATTTAATTTCTAGTGGTTATTGTTGATTTGCACACCACACCACTGACCTCAAACGTACATAAAAAACACATCCGATCAAGAAGTGTTTCCATTCAAACATCCAGTTACTGCAGCTATAAACCAGTTCTCACAGATGTCCTGTCACCCCAGTTATCTTTCTCAGTAACCAGATCACATACAGCGCTGGACGGAAGAAGAGTGTATCTTCTAGCCATCCACCTGCCAGCTTTAACTTCTCACATGTCATTACATATTTTACTTTAGGATAATGAACTTTACTGTGGGACACTGAATTGACCTCCGCTTGTGTGAAGTCAAGACTCACAGCTCTCTCTCTGTGTCTGAACGTGTTTTTAGGGTATTGTGTTATATATTGTTCATTTGTTTGCTCCTCCCGGCCAGTGTATGTTCAATGACTCTGTGATTGATCTGCGTCCAGCTGCTAGTTCTAGTGCTAGTCAGCTCACGACCTTGAAAAGGTGGAGAAGTTTGTGTGTTAGTGTCACGCGAAAGAAGGAGTTTTGATAAAAGAGACAAACTGTGGGATGTTGTGATTTACGTAACAGATCTAAATCTACAGGTATCGTTTTATCGGAGGACATCTTTATCTATTCTCGGTGTAATAAACTGTTGTGCGTCATTTTCTTGAATCTGCTCAGAAGCATGTACAGTATTAGTAATAAATCTCCTCCCTTGGACCCAGTTCATGTACAGCGTATACAAAACAAACTGTGTTTCAGTGAGAATGAAACGACCCATTATCTTCACGCCAGGAATATATTAATGGAGTCATTTCTTCAAGACGTGTTTTCCTCAGATTAATGCTGTATTTTTTTGTGGTTTCCAGGTTAAGGTCCTGAAAGAAATTTAAACAAAAGTCCTTCCTTTCAATATGGTTATAAAATATACAAAACTATATATTTGAAGATGGATGGCATATTATGGTCATGTTATAAGTATGACTGAACTTTGGTCCGGGTCATAAACATGTTTTCCGATCAGAGATGTAATAAGGATGTTGAGCTGGGATGAATCTCACAGATCTTTGAACTCTTTTATGGCGGTGAGCGTGCTGATATTACGCCCATGACTGAAGATGAGATTTAAGTCCGCTCTGTCCGCTGATCACCACAGAAGCCAGCAGCACTTCATGGAGTAATCGTCAGTGTTTGGAAATGGAGGAACTAAAGCAGCGGGGACGTAAGAGAGAAGGCCGTCACAGGTGAAGACACGCTGTCATTAATATAACTATATACTGTCAAAATGTAAAGCTTTCATTGAAGTTTGTGGTCAAATATGTTGAATTCATCAAGAATACAAAGCAGTGCTTTCATTTGAATTTTGAATTCAACACAGAACCACATTAATACAACAGATTTATAATATTTTATATTATCATTGTTGATTTATTGATCAAATATTTCTTTTAATCAACTAAGACACAGCTGTGATTCAGCTTCAGTGTCATTCAGTAATTAGTAGTTAGAAATAAATGAATGATGTGTAACCTGTAGTTGTTGAATGAAAAGCTATTTACACCTGATCTTACCTGTGAGTTTAGTTTGGATGGTGTTACTCATTTAGATGACTTCACTAATGCTAAATAACAATGTGTTACCACATGAAGTGTATTGTACAGTAAAATGCTATATTAAATTATACTTATAACATTACTGGTGTATAATCTGGAAATGTGTGAGAGGCGTGAGACACTTTCGCTTTAGATAAATGATTAAGCAGTACGCCACGAAGGTGTCCTATTGTACATTTATGTTGTCAAGAAGGAAAAACTGTGGCGTGACTGATTGTGTCTGACTTCAAGAGTCTTATTGCTTATAAAATGGTTTCTACATATTAAAGCTATTACAGACATAAACTGTTTTATGATGTAATTTTAGTGTGCAAATGTTTACAATGGCATGGATGGACAGGAATCTAATCTTGATTGGACTGATCAGTGATACGCAGCAGCAGTAATGATAGGAGCTGCGCAGTCCTGCCAGAGACTCATAGTTCACAACACACTGACTGACCTTTCACACTCACTGTCTGCACAGGGACACCTGGGACCCCTTCCAGCTGAACCCGATCGGAGCCGAAAAAGAGAAGAAGAGAACATTGTTCCGAATTCTGCAGAGCCTGGTGGCCGTGATCGTGGGTCTGCTCGTGCTGGTTAGCGGGGTTGTGAGCAAGGTGAATCGTGACTATTACACGCTCATAAATATTTATAGATGATAATTGCACCGCCGCCCATTACTGTTTATTTAGAGACTGAATGTGCGTCTCCATGACTAGATTGTAGCTGGTGCCCCTTACCTCACAGCCCATTCCACCAATAATCATGTGTTCAAACATTCACACAGACACTGCATAGCTTTGTCTTGTTTTTTATATTTTTATTATAAACACAACCACACAACCCCAAACCTACCTGTTACTAAAATTATACATAACTCATGGGGTTTCATGAATGCATGCGTTCTCTGGGTTCAAACCCATGATGGATGATCCAATTTATATTCTAACAAACTGAGCTACAAATGACCTAGACAGATGAATTAGCTGGAGGACATGTTGAACCCGAACTAACAATGGACAGTACATTTGTAACAGTATTTGTCCTTCTTGTTATTTAATTATTGACAATTAACCTTATTAATGAAAAGTGTTCAATTTCCAGTAGACGGCAGCGCTGTTCTACTAAACTATAGCCCAAAAACATGACTACATTAAAAATGCGACAAATCCTCAAATACTACACAACTTGTGAAAATATTATTTAAAATGTGTTGTTACATTAAAAAAATTACAAAATCATAGATCTCTGAACATTTTGAACTAGACTAGGCCAGCATAGAGTTTGTTCCAAACTTGACCTCATCTAGTTTAATACGGCACCGGAGGGCTTGGGTCTTTTTGACATCATGGTAGATGTTCACTGATCAACTGTCCCTATCAGGTAACGGATGAATGTGAAAGTGGCTGCACAAGGAAAGATAGATCATGCGTCGAGTCGGGAGAGCAATAAAATAGTTTTTTTTTTTTTTGTGGGACAACCTAAAAATAAAATAAAATGTAAAAAAAAAAATTCACAGGTTTTGGCGCCCCTAGGGATCGGCGGCGCCCTTAGCGTGCCTATTCCACCCATTCCCATGACATTGTTCTCTTCACAAACATAAAATAAATCAAAATTGAACTCCAAATGTAATAAAAAGGGAAATATTATGTGTACCCGGGCCACATCTGCTAAACAAACAGCAAGACATTTTCTTAGCATTTTTTTTAATAATAATAATAATAATTATTATTCGAATGGTAATGTAAAGTACATGAACATGTGTAACTACATCACATTAAATGGTCTTAACTACTATGTACTGTAGTGCACTTGTGCTGCTGTTGAGGTAGATGGGTCAGTTTAAGGTGTAAGGGATAAAATGAATTACAGATGTAATTACATACAGGTATCTTTAAAATATTAGACGCAAAATGTGTATGATAATGCATTGTTCCAAATTATGAATATAAATGTAAGTACATGATATTGAAGGCCACTTAATAAAAAGTGTGACCCTTTATTAGATGACTAGTCTCTTACACGACATGGAATATTCAGTGGTATATAGATAATCATGTGTAATGATCCAGCACATTAAAGGCATTTTTTTGTATTGTAGGGCTCTCTGCTGGTTTTGACCACTCTGACCAGTCCAGTGTCGTTGAGAAAAGATGTGGACAGACAGTTTTACACACTGATGCTGATGTGTGTGCTAGTGATGCCAAACGTGCTGATGTTCCTGAAGTCTATGTGGAAGTGCCTCTTCAAGAGCTTTGTGGCCCCTAACCCAAGGACACTGGGAATCGTGAGTTGACTCGATGCAGATTAACACGATATTATACAAAAAAAAATACATGCAGAGGTCCAACAGTTCCTATGAGGAATGAAAAGAAGAAAGTGGCATGTGATGCATTATAGCTTGTGAATCAAACTGGTAGAAATAAATGGATAAATGACTACTTACTCAGACATCGCTGCTTTCTGATAAGTCTAATTCAAACTTGAAACTTCAAGTACCGCCAGAAGAGATTGAGTACAATCAAAGGCACATCATAACACCTGCAGTGTTTACTGAGCATGCTGATGCAAAATTGAAATCTGAAATCTGTTACATTATTCTTGTAAAGCAGGGGTTTCCAGCCCTGTCCTGGAGATCTGCTCCAACAAACTTGCAATAATTATCAGTTAACCTTGAGCGGCTTTGATAAATTGTAGCTGAACTGAAGGTCTTCAAACCTGATCCTGGGGAGACCTTGATGGTGTGTTTGATTAGGGTTGGAGCTCATTTGCAATGAAAAAGAAAAGAAGATTCTAGATTTACCTTCTATACCTTCCTAACTCCTCCCCTGCCTGGGATGCTGCTCTCTCATTGGCTGTAGGTAATCGCCAATGTTATTTCCAGTCAGAACACATTCACACGGCGTGATTTTGAATCGCAGACAGGTCGAGATATTTAGCATTCATCTGTGATTCTCTCAGATCGCGTCTTTAATAGTTCAGACTCTGTGATTAATACTCGCATTTGTCTGTGATTTCTCAAAACCTGTCAGCGAGTCAAAATCGGGCTAAAATCATGCAGTCTGAACTCCATCAAGATACCCTTAGCCCTGGGAATCGGTTGTCCAGGTAATCAACCACTGAGACCTGGTTGGACCAATCAAAGAACACGAAAGACTAGCTTTGAAACCTATACAGAATTTATTTGGATTTTCCAGCAGGTTAGACATCATCTCGTGTAGGATGTTGTTGACTAACTGATTTTAACTGTGTCCATTCTTCTGCAGATGTGTGCGATTGAGAGTCTGGTGGCCATCGGGACCGCGATCCTGGTGCTCGTCGTGATGCCTAAGCTTGACATTTTAACAAACCTCTGCATCCCCGGAGGCATCTGCATCCTTTCGGCTGTGTTTCAGATCGCCTTCCGCTTGCAGACGCAGGGTTATATGATCCTCTACCCCATATGCTCCCTCATCCTAGTGCTCAGTGGCTATGTCCTGCTGGTGATCGACTACTACGTGAGGGAGTCTTCTTTTGTGCCAGGACAAGTAAAAGGTTGCTATATTTATGTAGGCATTGCAATTTTTGCGACGCTGCTGATTTCTCTGAACTGGTGGGAGAACCCTTTTCAGGCCAGCAATAACATTCAGGAAATGCTCAGCGAACTGGACACTTTCCGAGACGCCGTTTATGTGTTCACCAGCCTTATTCGAATAGCACTGACTTTGGGGGTATACTTTCTTTACTACTGCTTGATCGCTGAAGACAAAGATCTCATTAAATGGGAGGCTTTCTCCAAAGCCAGTAAAGGCACGGTCGAGATAGGCCTTGGGCTGTTTTTCCTGCAGGCGTTCTGCTCTGCTGCCTGCCACTGGTTTGGAGTCGTGGCCTGCAAGATCCACTCGATGACGTTTGCTTTTGCTCTGCCCGTGTCGTTAACTGGTCCAGCGACGCTAATCCTGGGCATGATACTGTTCTTGACGCAAGCTGAGAGTTTGGTCCCTTCGTCACAAACTGATAGCTTATATGTCGTCAATGAAAATTTCACAGTTCAAACTCCTTTCTGGACATTCTGTTTTGAACTTGAAAATCTCAAAGACGTCAACACCACCCCAGTCGTGATGCTGGAAATGTCCTATAGCATCTGCAAAACATCGCTCAACAACCCCAACGCCATGTGGCCTTTCTCCATGTTGGCGCTGGAGGGGGTCTGCATGTGGCTCGGCCTGGTCTTGTGCACGTATTACGTGTGGAAAATCAAGGTGCAGAGGATCGAACGCACGTCCCAACTTTTTGTTCGCCGTCTATATGAATCAGCCTTCATTGACCTCTCTATGCTGCTGAACACGAAAATGAAAACAGTTCGTACGGCAAACCATGAGAGGTACGCATAAAAACCATTATGTATTTAAAATGACACACACAACTCAGTACAAGTGCATGAATTTAGTCAAAATCTGACCGTTTCTTCTTTCTGTCGTGTAGTAGCGGTAACGATGCAGTGGAAAACTGTGTCATTTACCTGTGTGCAACAATGTGGCATGAAACATATGATGAGATGCTGAAAATCATGACTTCAATGTTCAGGCATGTATACAGTGATACACCTCAAGCACAGAATACACCTCGCTAAGGCTTTTCTTCACCTTAGGGGTTTTAAACAGCCAGCTGCAGTTCTTCATTCATTTGGCCTGTTTGTTGTTTTCAGATTGGACAGATACCGAGGGGATCCCAAGGAGGAACACAAGGACTGCTTTGACTTTGAGTGCCATATTTACGTTGACGATGGCTTCATGTTAGAAAAAGACACAGAGAAAAAGCTTGTCAACACCTATGTTTGCGACCTTATTCAGGTAGTCATGGAGGTGTACAGGTAAGGCAAAGGTTTTGTGTCCGTGATCAGTTATTGAACAACTCTTTGTTCCACAATCAACTGTAAACCCAATTGAACCGTTTTTGTCCTCAAGGGTATTTACAAACAAGGAGCCCGATGAGGTTTCCATCATTGAAACACCTTATGGCGGTCGTCTTGTGTTTGTCATGCCAGAAGGAAACATGCTTTACGTCCACCTGAAAGACAAACAACTGATTCGAAACAAAAAGAGATGGTCCCAGGTGAACGTCAATACTGTATTGCAGCACTGCTTGTTTTGAACATTTGTCTGAACCTGACAGAGCATGTGTGCGTTTTCAGATCATGTACCTGTATTACCTGCTTGGCTGGAAAGGATACAACGTCAAAAACCCTCAGAAAATAACAGTAAGTTTATTTATTCTTTAGTATTGAGCAATAAGTCTATTGCTTATATGCTGGCTTACTGATTCAAATAAACCCTTATGTTCGGTACACTTGTAAATTCTGACTTATATTTTTATACATATGTCAAACTGTGATGCAGTAAATCCATATCCATGATGCAACCTGTACATCATGCATATTCTTGTAAATTCCTGACTATAGTTAATACATGGATCTGAGCCATGTCTAGACACCGAAGATACGCTAAGAAGGACCCTTCTGTCCCCTGAAGCAAACCCATATGGTAAAGATTACTATGTGTGTGTTTTTACAGAGACAAAACAACCCATGTCGTGCCAGTCTCGTATCATTAGATGGTGGTGAGAGTTATTTGCTACCTTCTTATGACAATGACAGCAAGAGGAGGCATATATCTGACGACAACACATATATCATGGCCTTGGACGGAGACACTGACTTCCACCCCGCCGCTCTGATACTGCTCGTCGATCGTCTGAGAATGTATGACAATGTGGGCGCAGCCTGTGGACGAATCCATCCCACTGGAATGGGTAAAAAATCTTCTGTGTTTAGTCAGAAAAAGTCAAACAGGTGAACAGAAATTGTCATCTTTTGAAATAGCCTGAGCTCATAGGGAATGAAGGATGCCGAATTTCATAACAGTATTACATAAACTCACAAAAACCTGTACATGACTTAAAAGGAAGAAAGAAGCTGCAATCTGGATTTTATAGCAGATACTGGCGTGACCTTTTATAGGCCTGCTTTTCAAATGCTGTTCATTGTACAAAGTCCACTTACATAAACGCTTTCAGGCAATCACAATCTTTCATAATAAGACTTCATACTAGAATGAGCCATCAAGATGATCAGAAAGCCTATCTCAACAAGATGATAACAGCACTCAGCTACCCGTCCCAATGTTTCAGGCCCAATGGTGTGGTATCAGAAGTTCGAGTACGCAGTGGGTCACTGGCTTCAGAAGACGGCGGAGCACGTGTTTGGCTCGGTTCTGTGCAGTCCAGGCTGTTTCAGTCTGTTCAGGGGATCTGCACTGATGGACGACAACGTCCTGAAACGATATACCACCAAAGCCTCACGAGCCTCCGAGTACGTGCAGTACGATCAAGGTAAACCCTGTTTCGATAGCATCTCACTGGAAGTCTTGTTTATGCTACTGCAGAGGAATAGCTAAAAAGGCTTAACCCATATCGATGTCATGTTACCTTTTAACAAAGACTAGGGCCACATTTGCTAACAGTTTGTGCCATCGCAAACCATCTTTTGGAATGAAAGTCATGTTGTCAGGATTTACTAAAGATGCATTTATAATTAGTTCTGTAAAGGTTTTTGGCTCCTGACATTATTCAACATGCATTTGTAGGGGTTTCCCTTTTAGACACAAAATGTATTGGAGGAGACTAAATAAAATGCTTTACTAAACTTTGCCCAGAATAAGTTGGCTAAGAAACACATCTAACTCTGCAGACTTCCTTCGTTTTCCTCTGTGCTCCACCAGTTCATCGTGTTTCTCATCCGCTCATGTTTAGGTGAGGACCGTTGGCTGTGCACTCTTCTCTTGCAGCAGGGCTGGCGGGTGGAGTATAACGCTGCTTCAGACGCTTTCACCAACTCACCGCAAGAATTTAAAGAGTTTTACAACCAGAGGCGTCGATGGGGTCCTTCAACACTGGCCAACACTCTCGACCTGCTCCACAGCGGGACAGAGACGGTCAAGAGGAACACCTCCATATCCATCATCTACATCTTTTATCAGATCTTCACTGTGGCTTCCTCCATCCTGGGACCTGCCTCCGTCACCCTCATGGTAGCAGGTAAATATTCACAGAGTAGACATGTTATGGAGGGTTGACCTGTCACATGTCATGTCAGTTAAACCAGCTTCATCTGATGGGGCTGAAGCTGACCTTGCTGGCATTTCATGCCCGTCTTTGTTCAATTTGAACATAGTTCATTCTGTTTATTGAGGTACTTATTTGGTGAGCACCTGAATCCAGTTGTATTTAACAGGAAAAGTATAAAAAGCACTGCTGTAATCAACACTTTCCTCTTGCGTGTGACCAGTTGGATAGTCTTTCAAAAGTAGTTAGAAATGTAAAAATAAACACTCAACATGCCAAAAACAGTGAACAGAAAGGATTTAGTGAGCGTCAAGTTGCTTCTATCCTTAACATTTCAAAGACGCTAGTTCACAAAAAAATGAAACAAACGTGCATTGATTTGTATCGGTTAGGGTTAGGTGAACAGTTTTAATAATAAAACCCAAAAGAAACTGATTTTTCTGCAGTGGTCTCTTATTTTTTCCAGAGCTGTATAATTGTATGGGAACTGCTAATTGTCTCCTTCTTTTCCATTTTTAGGAGCTTTCCAGTTTGTGTTTGGAATTGAAGGCACTCTTTCCATAATAATTGCTGTCATACCTCCAGCTGTTTACATGCTCATATGTTTTGTGGCCAAACCCAACTTCCAGATCACAATTGCTGCCATTCTCAGTGTCATATACGCATTCCTGATGACTGCATCCTTCTTTTCCATTATTGGTAATTATTATCTTTTTTTTGTGAGTGTGTGTGTTTATAACACGCATGGTGATATTCAGTTTCATTGTATGTCTTATTTTAGGTGACATGGTTAAACAGGGAACATTTATAACTCCTACTGGACTCTTCCTGGTGTCTGGTGCGATCCTGTACATGGTGACAGCCATTCTTCACCCTCAAGAGTGCCTTTTGATTATCTATGGTCTGATGTACTTCATCTGCATTCCCAGTGGATATCTCCTGCTCACCATATATTCCCTTGTTAACATGCACATAGTCTCTTGGGGCACTCGAGAATCCAACAAGGAGAAGGAGCAGAAAAAGCAAGTGGGTGTTGTGTGTAATCGCGACTGCAAAATGTGCTGTTGGGATGTGAAAATCCAAGTCACTCAAGAGACCGAAAATCTAGTCCTTCAACAAATCCAGAAAGCCGTCAATCCAAACACACCTGCTGCCAAAACCGAGCCAGAAGAGCCGGAGACTCAGAGCACCCATGAAGTCCAGCACAGTTTAAATGTGAACAAACACATCTACGAGGAGATGCCTCAGAAGAAGGACGATTCCAAAGAGAATCTCAACAAGGACAATGATGAAAGAGACAGTTGTTCTGAAAAAAGGTAAGACTATGAAAATGCGTTAGGGTTACATTTGCCATGCAGCAGAAAAGTTCTTAAACTGTGTCTTCAAATGATTTGTTATAGCGGGAGTTCCAAAAGCTATGAGAAAAAAGCCGACGCATTTAACGATGACACAGACTATGACGACGATGACGACGACGACGACGACGATTATGATTACAATGATGACGATGCTCAGGAGACAAAAGAAGTTGTGCCTGAGAGTGGTAAGAGATCACATTTTTTCGATCCATTCCTTCAGGCACCTCTCCACATACCACTTCAACTTCTCAAATGTACCCTAGTTTGGGGTTGGTCTGTGCAATTCATTCTTATTCTTTTCCAAACCGACAGACTGGGTGGACCCCGTGAAGAGAGAGTTCCTGAAGAAACTGACGTATGCAAATTTAAAGAGAAACCTTCAGGAGCAGATCCGATACACACTGAGAAACAAGAACAAGGAGGATCTGTGTGAGGAGCTTGTGCAGATTCTCACCGACACCCTGAACGAGGAGCTGAGGGATAAAGTGGGTCCTGAAGACGTCTTGAGTGTGAGTCAGCTGGAGGAGCTGCAGTATGCTTTAAATGAATCCGCCAGGCGCATCGTGAAGACCAACCGCATCGAGAACGGAGCGCAGCGGCTGGAACGGCGTGTCAAGAGGGCAATCGAAAGAACCCTTGTGGCTCCACAGGTGGAGAAACTATCTGAGGTAATGACTTCTGGATGGAGTGTGTCTAATGAGTTTTACACCAGTAGGAGCTCTTCCTGGATCTACATTCTTATCAAAACTGGGACTGGGCAACTCTGGTACTCTAGATCCACATTGCAGAGTTTAGCTCCAACGAGGAGCCTGTCTGTGGCTTTCTGGTAGAGTATTTTCCAGTCCTGTTCCTGCGGGTACCCCTACCCCAGTAGTCTGGATGCTTTGTTTTGCTTATCTGATCAAATGTTTAGAGTTGGGGTTCCTATCAGGAACCGTGTTGGAAAGTTGTAATCCTAAAGACATGGATTAGCTTGTTCAGCTGTGTTCAGTTAATATTGGAGCTAAACCCTGCCCTAAACCCAATTCTGTACTTTAGATATGATTTCTTGATAGGGAACTTAGTCCAGGAACAACAAGGGAGTTGATTCAAGAACACAATCAGACTGGTCAAATCATTTTCAGACATTCAAAATAAGCCTGTCTTGATCAGGAATTTTGTGCCCCTGTCCCAAGAGCCACAAATAATGTACATTCATTTAGGTCAATCGTGTTGGGATAAGCTTCAGTAGATTTCCAGTGGATAAGTAATGCATTTGGCTAAATTAACTGCTGCATTCAAAATATAAAGTCTTTTATGTGTAGCCACATTATACCTTTACTATTTTGCCAGGATGAACACGATTTCTGGACTAAACTGATAGAGCGTTATCTACTACCCATACAAGATACCAAAGCTCATCTGGAGGAAGTGACACGGGAGCTAAAGTCGCTACGGAACAAGGTAAGTTGGGCAAGCAAATATTTCATGGCTCCTGGCCGTAACTCCTCTTATATACTCAATGAGAACTGTTCTCTCTGTTTTGCAGGCAGTGTTTCTGTACTTTATAATTAACGTCCTATGGATTGTAGCAACGTTTTTCCTTCAGGCCATTGGCACTGAAGTTCTGAGCATCAATATCCCAAAGTACTATCCCAATGGATCTCTGGCGCCAGATCCCTTGAGAGTGGAGCCTTTGAGCCTGATGTTCCTGCTGTCATTCGCCATTCTGCTCATCGTCCAGTTCTTGGCCATGCTTTACCACAGGTAAAACACTCATCACATCCTGCCGTTATATACACTGCATTTGTATTTTAAACTTTCTTTATTCATCAAAGAAATCGATCGATGAGCGTAAGAGACATAAAAAAATTGTACAGATCCCAGACTTCTGAATGGCAGTGTATATGCACACACACACAGAACTTGATTATGAGATGTAAAGCCCTGTTGTTTCCTATTGCAGGGTATACACCCTCATCCATGTGGTATCGTACAGAAGCACAGAGAAAGACTACAAAGAAAGAGACGAGGTGAGTTTACTGTGCTTCAGGCTGCATGTGAAGAATTTCTTTCCAAGAACGTTTACATTGATATAAACTTGGATTAACATGTTGTTTTTACAATGTTTTGTTCCTTGCAGGAGGATGAAGATGAGGGACTGGTTCTGGGGAATCCCATTAATCTTACCGTCACTGCTGATGACCTATGAGGCGCTGATTCTTTCGCTCCTAGTCAGTGAAGTTACGGATGAAGTGAATGATTTCTCATGCATGAAATCAGATTAACACCACATACCTGGAGCTCAGATTTGTTTACTGTAGACATTTGCACTGAATACGTCTCATTTTTTTGTCTATGTATTCTTTGAACAATGTATTATCGTTTGATCACCTGATCACACAAGCTAGTTATTTCTGTGTTATTGTATTAGTTTGTCAAATATTAAATGTTCTGTAACAAAGTGGACTAGGCGAGTTTGTTTCTGTGGAAGGGACATCGTTTCCTGCGGTGCGGCCATCTAGTAATTCTATGGGTATAGCTTCCAGTCTCATCCGCGCCCAGCAATTTTTACCTGTACAGAACAGTTTTGCTGATTGATACTGATAATCGGTGTGTCTTATGCTATTTTATTGTATTATCTTAATTATGAACACACTGGTTGGTAGTGCAAACAGTTTTGCCGTTCACGGTACGCATTCTTCTTGTTATTTTCTTATAGCAGCAAACGAACCGGATGCCTCTCCCATAAACTTAGTTCTGCGTCCAGGAAAAAGGTGGAGAGCTGGATGAATCCTGTCATTTATTCCCTCTGCTCTACATTAACTGAATGATGACAACAGAACTGCTATGTAATGGCTTCTGAAAGTCTGTATAAAGAGCAGATAGACAGACAGAAAGGTAGATAGATAGATACAGTCATTATTAGATGTTTTATTTTCTCCATATTCATCAACATACACACTGATCGCATTAAGCATGGACATAAATTAATCAAATAGTTCTACATTACATACAAACCGTAACCTTCAAAGCTGTGTCATAAGGCTAAAAATGTTATGTGCGTAACAGAGAGGAAATAGCATCAAACCAATCAGCTATGTTTCCGAATGACTATTTATTGTGTTAAATCAGATCAGATATTGCAGTACAGATTGAACGTGACCGTGGCCGCCGTGCACATAAACTGTTTTCATTTGGCCATCTTCTTCTCCATGCTGAGGAAGACGATGAGAAATGAGTTCATTAGCTTATAACAACACAATCAGACTGACCTGAACACACCTAGTGTAGATATAATGACAGAACATCAGAAAACAAGGTCTTACTTGTATTTGATGAGTCTGCTGCCCTGGATGAGCTGAGCACCCTCGTTGGTGAAGTGGCAGGCGAACAGAAGCCAGTTTCTGGGCTGGACCTTGTAGGCGAAGCGCATGAAGAGCAGCGAGTAGCATGTGAGAGCTGGAAAACAAGAGTGAGAACAGCTCTGTTCACCTTTGACCTCACAGTATCAGGCTGTTGCACAAGCTGCTGCTCTGTCACGTACCGAAGGTCATTCTGCCGCTGATGATTTCTGGACTCTTCTTCATGTCGCTGATGGCGGCGATGGGCAGGCCCCAGTTTGCCACCGGACCCCAGAAATGCTGCAATAAGATAGGATGCCTATAAGCACCGCATACGTGCTACGAGCCATGATTAGATTATATCGTAACACTGAGAACTTACTGTGCTGAGGTGCATGAAGATCCCACAGCGGGAGCCGAGTGGTCATGAAGACAATCCATCAGCACAATGATAAAGTTAAAACAAGCACATTCACATTCAATGTAAGACAAAAAACTGACTCGAGTTAATAAAAAAACAGTACTGCAACGTTTAGAAAAATGTAAAATGATTTACGTCATAAAACAACTTTACCAGGGAAACTTTTAGAAGCATTTTATTAGTCTAAAAAGTAAAGTTAAGTGACTTAAGATATGTCTTATCCATGTTTAAAAATTATATATATATATATATTTTTTTTTTTTTACTTAACACACTTTTACTTATTACAATTTAACCATAAACTATGAGCCTGACTCTGTTCACTTAACACACTTCATGTCACTTATTATAAATCACACATATATATACATATCAAACTTGAATGAAGAAAATAAATACGGTAACTGTAGAGCAACAAGCTACTGTCAGTCCAACAGGGGCCGCTTTCTGCAGGAAGTACCAAATGTCAACATCTAAAATAATAAAAAATGTCTTTTTCACAAATTCAGAACATGAGGATTTGTATTCATTTTTTCTGTTTAGAGTTTAATATTCACACGCACGATATCAGGGTTTGATTTCAGTGTATAGACCTGTTATTCATCTCAGATATAACAGACTCTGCGAAATACTGCGTAAAGTGCTTCTCAAATCACAGGGTCCTACTAGTGTAGCAAACGACGGCACGGCGCTCAGGAACAGGAATATGTATTCTATCAGTGCCACATGGGCGGTATATTCAGATACTGACACGAAATATCTGTGACCGGCTCATATCAGTCGCTCGAGCTCTAGCCATTAAGATTGTTTTATATTTCTTTATTATGCTCAATGAAGTACAGTACTAATAAAACTACTGTAAAAAAGTGAATCAACTTTACAAAGCAGCTGTGTTCTGTGTGAATCTGTGTTAGTGTATTTCTTCAGAAATCCCTCTAATATACTGATTCAACTATCACTGCAGGGTACGATACATCCCTTCCGCAGAAGCCACCGCTCCGTCCTGGGGAAGTTTGCTCAGGAGCTGAGTTTGGTGACGTCTGACAGACGGGTGAGTCTTGGCTTCAGTACAGGAAAACAACAAAGCAGTCCTTCAGCAGCACATTCTTCAAGAAGGAACATATTGTTCTTGAAAGTTCAAAGATTATGACACATATGGTTTGGAATCCATTTCTAGAATCAGACACTTGTCGTAAAAAATGACAGTTCCTGTGTCTTGATGGATCTTTTCATTACATAAGATTTGGTTTAGTTTTTTCTTAAGAATTGTGAGAGAAGCACGCCCTCCGTCTCGGAGTATCCAGGAGCATGCAGCTCTTCATCGAGCTGA
>JAUMHR010000063.1:173451-183959 GCA_032361145.1 Enteromius fasciolatus | reverse complement strand
TCTAATTTTAGTTATGCTACAATGTTTAATGTCACACTTACACCGTAACTACACAGAACAAGGGAGGAACAAGCACCTTATACATACCAGCACCATGTAACTATGCAGAACAAGAGGGTAACAATCACCACTTTAATTTACAACCCGCAGATGTCATACTTACCCTGTACCTACACAGAACAAGAGTATATTTCCCCACTAATTTTAAAAAGCTTACTTATAGATACACCAAACATACGATTTAATAGAATTGGTACCTGATAAGTTTTTTTAATTAATCCATTATAAATTATTTGTAGGATGTCTCTTTGCTACTCCCTTATTACCCAAACATAAACTATTGTTCCCTAATACTTACACGTAGGTCCAACATGTCAACTTGTCAACTGCCACTAAAATATTCTGACACAAATCAGCTGGATGTCCTAAGGTCAAAAAATCTAAAGACACCACCTTTAAAGGAAAGGACACTAAAATGGGATTAAGCGGGGCCTTACCATCATTTGTTCTCTGCAGGCTACAAGCCTTGATGGAAACCCTTTACAGCTTCCTCCATCTTTGGCCAATAAAAATGACCTTTGAGTGACCGTGCAACTCTTGCATGTGCGGATACCTCATGATATCTTCTCCATACTTCCTCCTGTCTGGAGACTGGACAAATAATCTGAAGATGTAATTCGAGACTCAACAGGAGTGACATGATCCACTGGAAACCTGGACAAGCTGTCAGCATTAACATACTTCACTGTGAAGTCAAAGCTTGCCAACTGGGCTACCCAGCGTTGCTCCACCGCTCCAAGTCTTGCTGTTTGCAGGTGGGCCACTGGGTTATTATCAGTGACAATGATGCATTTAGCTCCAGTCAGATAGTATTTAAACTTCTCTGTTATTGGCCCATTTCAAGGCCGACAGCTCCAATTTAAAAGAGCTATAATTCTCATCATTCCGCTCGACTGGATGAAGGCTGCGTCTCACATAGGCAACCACTCGCTCCTGCCCATCTTGAAGCTATGACAGCACTGCACCCAGGCCCTGGTGACTAGCATCAGTGTATAACACAAAAGGCAAAAAAAAAATCTGCATATGCCAAAATAGGAGCCTGCGTGAGACACATCTTCAGCTTTATAAAAGCAGCTTGACATTTGGCAGTCCTCTCAACTTGATGCTTGCTTGACTTCTTGTCTACTGGAACTCCTACTAAGAGGGCATTTAAAGGTTGTGCTACTGTATCTTGGCAAAGTTTGCAATAAATTGTCTGTAGTAGCCAGCCAAGCCTAAGAACGCTCTCACGTCTCGAACTGTAATAGGGACAGGCCATTCTTGCACTGCAGTAGTTTTATCTGGATCTGGACTTATACCCCTTTTATCTACTACATGCCCAAAGAATTTCACTTGCTGCTTGAGAAACTGACACTTGTCCCCTCTCAACTTCAACCCACACTGTGACAGATGACAGATAATATGACCACTCAAACAATGTTGCATTAATCTCTGGAAAGTAGCTGGTCCGTTGGACAAGCCAAAAGGCATATGCTGAAATTCCAATAATCTATGCACATGAAGCTAATAAAAAATGCAAAAAAAGAGAAAGAAATAGAGTGTAGTGTTCTGGAGCCCCCCTCGCAGTTGCTGGAGCCTTTTTTTTTCTGTTTGGCTGGCAACCCATTGGCTTGAGGGTTGTCGTCCTCGGAATCCTCATCATCGGTGGCGCCATCATCTTGTTCGTTATCGCTTCGACTCATCCTGCATGGTGCCGGGCTGGTAATCCTCATCATCATCATTATCATCGCTGTCATCACCATTATCAAGAAACTGGAGAACATCTTCAACGCTGAATTTCTTTCTTGATGATGCCATCGTGGCTGAAAAAAATAGGCAAATTATGAGATGTACTAGTATATTTGAAATAAACAACAATAAGTCTACGCCTTACTTACATTCTAACTAATAAAATAAACTTTATAATCAACAGCAACTGCTAAGCAAACATGTAGCGCCTTTTGTGCTCCAGATAGGCCCAAAATATAAATAAAAATATTTGATTTATTATTTATTATTAGGATTTATTTTTCTAAATTATGAATTATAAGTGGAATCTTCAGCACAAGTATGTGCACACAGGTCATTTTGTGCTACAGCATACACTACATAATTGTATGACTGAAAGGACACAATTGCATATTGTAATTGTGCTTTAGTTGCGCCCAAAATCAATCAAAGAAATAGAAATGCTTGGATTTAATCTTCTAAATGATGAATGATAAGCAGAATCTTCAGCACAAACTTATATACAGTGTCCACCATTGTATGTAGCATGTACAGTATGCACTTTCTACATAACTAATATACCTGAAAGGCCAGAGTTGCATCTTTGCAACACTATTCAAAATATCGTTCTAACAAAAATGTTGTTTTGGTAAAATTAAACTATATACTATAGTTATAAACTATATTGGATGATGTCTAGAGAGGTTGTTTTAGCTAGATATATTCACTTTTACTTGGTTTCTTAACTTGAAGTATGTTATTTGGGTGTCTCAATTGGTCAGAGAGGGTGAGAACATGCTTGACATAAAGGAAGCCATGTTGAAATCTGCAGTTATAACATCAGGTGACAGATAGAAACACTTCCTTTGTAATACCACCTCAGATGCACACCATGGCAGGCCAGGTTCATTACGTCCAGCATCAAATTTGAAATGTGCTCATTTAGTGGATGAAAGTGTGAAATGTCTCTGTTAAAACATTTATGTTCTTTATATTCTATTTGAAATAAAATAGTTGCTCATATGATTTGAAAGACGATTATTGTCAACAAGGACAGGTAATCAAGGTGCATCTGTGTAATTTCTTTTAAAGTTCACATTTAATACATAAATGCTCCCCCCTTGTAATTTAGCATGATGCACATAAACCTCAGAAAAGAAAAACCGAAGGCTATGATTCTCCACAATCCCTATGGTGGTTTAGCAGACAGTGTGCTGTGTCTTTGTCCATGAATAGTGCCCAGAACAAGTTGGTCAGCTCCTTGTAAATGCCACTGTTCTTTAAGGTCCTGCCGTGCTATCCAAGCTTTCATCTGCAAAGGTTTTGCACTTTCTCACCCAGCATTTTAGTTCTGTGTCATCACAAAGCGATGCAATTAGTCTGTGGTCAGCAAATTCACATCATTCTTCTGCAGGTTGCAAACATTAGTGTTTAATTTGAACAAACAGCACTTTTTCTTCACTATCTCTTTTGTGAACAGCCAATATTGTTGGCTCCTAAATTGCAAGTGGTGTTCCTCATGAGTCACTTTGGATTAAACTGCTGGGACAAGCTATCAGACAAGCTTTTTGTGTGTGTGTGTGTGTGATTGAAATTTTTTATTGTCATTTTTATGTATTGTGTATGTACATTTTTCCTTCCTATTGTTTAGTTTTTAAACACACGGTGAGCATGATTTCACCAAGTACAAGATGTTCCTGGATCAACATCCTTGTTGATCCTGGAACGACATTCCAATCAACCAATCAGAATTGAGGAATCATTTTTCTGGAAAGATCTGTTTTAGGCTTATAATCATGCTTCTACACCCTAAGGATTGGGATAAGTTTATATTTTTGGACAGTGAAGTTGATCCAGGATCATGTCTAAACACACCTAGCCATCAGGGAAGCAGTTTGTCCTCTGGTTTATGAATGAAAGTAACTATTCTCAGAAAAAAACCTTTGAATATATATATATATTTTTTATGGTTAACCGTGTTTGGTCTTAAGGGTTTGTAAAGATATGATTTAGAGAATGTATTGATTTGGAGCTATTTAGCGTTGGACAGAGTGCGGGTGATTTGTCCTTTTAAGATATTCTATTACCCACACTCGATATGCAGGCACTGTAACAGGATAGGAACTATGATCAAATCTACATGCTTTAGCAGTAGAAAAAAAACATTAGCAGGCACTTCTCATCAGAGGCCACATTCAGCACAAATGAAATCCCTCTGGAGCCACTAATGATGCTTTACGTTTTGGAGTTCAAGTGATATGGTGGTAATGCACATCTGGGACCTTCGTAAATCTCATTTCCTGAACTGAATCCTGGACCTTTAACAGCCAACATCCTTAACCACTAGACTACCACAACCCTCCTGAGAATTCTGCTTGCATTAAGTCTACTATCTGCAATCTTTCTTAAGTGTGTAATATATATTGTTTTTAAGTTTATAAAAAAAAAAAAGGATAGTGAGTTTTATAGAAGGTTGTTTTTATTATGAAGGGGGAATCTGTACTTTACTTCTGTAGTATTTTTGGAAACAAACTGTGTTTCATGTAACAATTATTTTATATTTGATTCAGATCAGATTTTAATTAAGACACGATTCAAAAATGAGACATTAGTGTCATTTAGGAGAACATGTTGACTTTACAGGGGCTCCATTTTACCTAGGATATTTCCACTGGATCATGGCAAATAGGGAATGGGTGCCACCGATTTCGTCCCTTCATCAGCCCACGTGACCTGGACATTTGCTTAAGGCAATGCTGGCAAGCCACCATAATATACATACATTTATCTATGTATGTGTGTAATCGTAATCATTGTCCACACTATTGTATTGTATTATTGTATTTTTTATTGCATTATATCCATTAGTATACAGTATGCTGTTCTCTGCTGTGTCTTGTCATCAAGGTGTATTGTTTCTCTTATTGATCTGTGTATTCCATGTCTTTGTGATCTGATTCAGTCTGTTGCAGCCAGATAAAGATTTAATGTGCTGAATCACTGTCAGGACGATACATACACACACTACTATGTCATTTTGTAATCTAGTGAAATATAGGAGGTGTCACAATGAAATGTTTGTACACATAATGCTAATTTATCAGTTGCACACCTATGCGGTTAAGTCTGACATCACATGTCACTGTTTCCAGGTCCACATGCTCCTTCAGATCCCAAAAGCAAGGTAGCAAACAATTAAAATGCTAATATATACTTACAGTAAGCTTTAGTGATACTGAAAAATCATAATCTTAAAAAAACTCTTTTTGAATTATATTTTCTAAATCTTTAAAATACTGGTGTCTGGGAAATTGTAAGGCCAGATACTGTAGTGTACACTGAGTTTTAAAAAGCTTCGCTTAACGGCGTGATATAAATTAATAGTGCTGATAAATGGTTGTTTTTAAAAAGAGTAGAAGTAAATGTTTGGACCTTGAAACCGTATTAATGGTCAGTATGTCACAGCTTAACAAGCAGATAACCCTATTCAAATCATTGCACATTATTACCCTTGTGATATCTGCTCTCATTGAAGATGAGATGCATTTAAATATGATTATTTTGTGTTCACAGTGTTGTGCTTGTTGAGAATATTCCAGAAGATCTGTCTATCCCTTATAAGGACACAGTTTCACTGGCCGCTGGTCTCCGTGAGCTTTTGGATCAAGCACATCGATCTGTTGAGATTGTGTCACCATGGTGGGCACTGAACTCTACCGATTATGAGTCAAAACCTCCTCAGGCCAAACAGGTAATACCCAACATACTGCACTCTGCTGACTACATATATGAGAGTTTCTTTTAAAGAGAGTTAGATTCATCTCAGAATGACTGCATTTAATTGTTTCTTCTGTCATCCTTAGGGTCAGAGTTTACTCCATCAGTTAATGAGTCTACAATCGCGCTCAGTCAGTTTGAGGGTGGTCAGTGGACTAACTAATTTGACAGAGCTCAAGGCACTCGCTCAGAGTGGTACGTACATGATATTGTTTAGCATCCGCTGTCTAACAAACCCATCTTGCAAGACTCGCTTTGTTTGCACAGAGAATAAAGAAGTAAAGGCACAGGAATTTGATAACTTAAATAACTGGTTACTTTATGATTTGTGTAATCCGTTGATTTCTGGAGATCTGCCATCCTGCAAAGTTTAGCTCCAACTCTGATCAAACACACCTGAGCCAGCTAATTCATCTTTTTGGTAGCACTTTATAATTACAGACAAACCTGAAGACTGCAGGAAGGTCTCCGGGAACAGGACTGGACTCTGCTTTTCTAATCAGTGACCTAAGCAAACCTGCAAGACATTTTAATAGAAAAATAAAAATCCCCATTGTGGGTGAAGAGCATGTAAATATTCTTTTTAGGTCCACTTCCAGATGTATCCACATCTACTTCAAGTTCCCTCCTTGAACCGTTTTCCCACAGCTCGGATTTTCCAAGGCCCTTCTCGGCTCAGATACTTTAGCTGAAGACAACAGGCTTTGGAAGGAAAAATGAAGAAGGACCTGTTAAGAAGCGAAAGGGAGACAAACAGTAAGTTGAACAGAGAGTGTTTATTTACAACAGCAGCTGAAGAATATAGAAGATCTATGGCAACAGGTAAGTATGGCAATTATAGACAGTTTGACTTGAATGGATAGTATGTGATGAAGATATCCCTTCTTTGCAGGAGCAACAGGTTGTTGTGAAAGGACAGCCACACACCACATAGACTTGGGTCCAGGAACGAAGGAGAGCCGCAGAGGGAATTCTGGGAGGAACACAGGGACTGAGGAACACTAGGAGGTAAGCACAGAGGTAAGTATAGCAATAGGGTATATCGAACAAAGACTTCAAGTATGATCAGAGTTAGTAATGTTAGTAATGGCGTGTCCAGGGCCCCCTCCAGAGCCTCCCTTCGAGGCTGGGCCCCTCTGCTCCTGGGTGCAGGTCGATCTGGATGAGTGGAGTGGAACTTTTCTAGCAGAGTCGGATCTAGAACATCATCCCTAGGCACCCAAGATATCTCTTCGGGACCATAGCCTTCCCAGTCAACTAGATATTCAAGAATACCACCACAGCACCGGGAATCCAAAATCTCCTGGACCTTATAGATTGTACCCTCGTCAACAATCACTTGAGGAGGGGCTTCCTTGGTGTTGCCAGGATCTGTGGAAACAAAAACAGGGTCATAGTGAGGTTTCAATAGGGACACATGAAATGTGGGGTTAATTCTATTCTGTGGAGGGAGTTAGAGCCGGAAGGTAAGCGGGACGGTCTGCTCCGTGATGGTGAAGTTGGGACTTAACTTCTGGCTGGGCAGGTGCAGACAAATATCCGGGTGGATAACCAAACCTTCTGTCCGACTTGGTAAGGATTTTGCATTTGTAATAAAATATTGTGAAGCATGGTATACTGAATCATTGCATGTCAAGATAGAAGATGCCACATGCATGTGTGTATACAGCAGAGGTAGCTACATTTACTTGAGTAAATATTTTGGGTAACTAATACTTTTAGTGTATATTTAAAGATGGATACTTTTACTCTTACTCAAGTATTTTTTCAGTGAACAAACTGTACTTTTACTTTATTAATGTGGGCGATGCTCCTCTCGTTACTTCATCTTAATGCTACACAGGTTAAAAACTCTTCTGTTTATTCCAGATTAGCCGTCTACGTTTCTCTGGGCAGTGAATGATGCCCTTGTTTATATTTTGCAGAACTAACAGAAGAAGTGTCCGTAAATGTGCATTCACTTAGTTATGTTCAGATGTTTAGTAGCGGTATTGTTCTGCGTGCCAAAGGTTAATTAATATATTTTATAATATAATTTAATTCAGTGATACTAATCAGAATTTTCATCAGCTGTTACTAAAGTTTTCAAACGCATAACATTTAACATAATCATTCTAATATAATTTATTGCAGTGTTTTTCTGCCTCATATTTTTGGAACCTGTGACATTTTGTTCTGGATACTTTTATAAATAAAAGGCTAAAAAGAACAGCATTGATAGTAAATCAGTCTATTAGAAGGATGTCTGCAGGATTATGTGACACTTGTCACGTGATGGAGCCACACACAGACACAGTGGGAGTGACGTCACGCTTCGGAGAGGCTTTTTATTAACAAAATTACATAAAATAAGTGAAAGAGTGAAATAAAGTGTCCAAAATAAAAGAGGAACTGGTGTCCTCGTCATGCTGCTGGAGTGCGGTGAGGGTCAGGCAGTGTAGAAAGGTAAGGGGTTCCAGAAGGGTCGGTGTCCCGGCAGCTCCAGCTGCTCGCCCCTCCAGCGGCATACATCTCGGTCGGCTCCGGCACCTCTCACGCCTTTCGTGGCTCGCTTTCTGGACGGCCCACTCCTCCAGCATCAGCTCCGCGTCGCTCCGCCGCCTCCTTCCCGGACCCACAAGGACACCAGTGTGCATGCACGGGAAAGAGACCAGTCTCCCGAGGAGGGGCACGCATAGTCCTTTTAATGGCGGCGGTGATGAGGCACCATTAGACTCCAGTGTACCTCATCACGCACCTCCAGACGAGCATAGTCCTGCGCCCCTCCTCTCATCCGCCCACTCCTGTCGGGAACCTGGAGAAGGGCAGCGCTGACGTACGGAGGAGGCGATGATAGGCTTGCGAGGCCACACTCCCTCCCCCGTTTGCTGATGCGCCTCTCCCACGCAAGGGTGCTACCTCCCTTATCCAGGCTCCATGAATATTCTTCTCATACTCTTACTCAACTATTCTGAGTATTACTTTTACTTGAGTACAGGTTTTGGGTACTCTACCCGCCTCTGGTATACAGTATATATATGTTTATGTTTTAACATTTCCTGTTGATAACACTTGGTCTGAATGATTTGAGGACTAGTGATTCTTCATTTACTGTTTTGTTTGTTTGTCTTCCAGGTGCAGAGGTGCATTACCTGAACATGGCCGCCCTCATTAAAGGTCAGCTCAACTCCTCCTTCTGGGTTGTAGACAGGAAACACATGTACATAGGAAGTGCGGGCATGGATTGGCGGTCACTGTCTACAGTAAGGAACAACTGTATAGTTAAATGCAAATGCATTTAATGTATATGTTGAAGGTATTTGATATGGCATGTTCTTCATCATGTTTAGCTATATTTTATTGGTCTGGTGAGTAAGGTGATGTGTTATTTTCACAGATGAAGGAGTTTGGCATCATAATTTATAACTGCAGCTGCCTGGTGTTGGACCTGCACAAGATATTCAGCCTCTACTGGCAACTGCAGTATAAAGAGTTTTTGCCGTCAATATGGTCCAAGAAACTGAACGCTCGGTATAACAGAGACAAAAGCCTTCAGCTGCATCTGAATGACACAGAAGCAAATGCATATTTTTCAGTGAGTTGAGTTAGAAGTGTTTTGATTTTTCATCTAACTGAAGTCTAATGGAAGCAGAAACAAGTCCTGGTGCACGGAAATTATCCTTCATTTGATTTGTTTGACTCTAATGATGTTTAATATGTTTGTTACTGTAGACCAGAGAAAAACCAAAGACCAGTCTCCATAAACGATTTTGTGTTAGCTCTGTAGAATCGCTGTAACAAAGTAATTAGCTGATTAAAAAAAAGAATTTCCTTATTGTAGAGTTCACAAAAGTTTTCATGCCATAACAAATATCACTAATTTGGATACGGTCTGTAGGCACCACAGTATAAATAGAGCCGAGAGACAGGCTTAGAAATTAGCAGATAAGTTTCCATTGATTAAAGGTTGCATTGCATTTAATATCCTTTTCAATCAATGGAGTCCTCACAGAAAATGAACAAGAGTCGTTTATCAATGACTGTAGCTTCTGGAGCTGCTTGGTCGCCTGTCTGCTTCACACTTGATCAAATACCTGACTGTGAAGATAGATGAATCACTGGCATGTACAGTACTGGACGTGCAGGGAATAGAAGCAGCAGTTTGTGAACTCTTGTGTAATGCTTGTTTGGTGCTAGTTTATAGCCGAGCAGTTTAGCAGCAGTGAAAACAGTTCGACTTTTCTGACCACTTTAAGTATTATTTCATAGGACGGATAAAGCTGATTACATTGGGCACACATGTTAAATAATGACGTTTTTTTTTATTGTGTGTAGAGTTCTCCAGATGCTTTCTGCACAAAAAAACGGACAAAAGACCTCGAAGCCATTAACAGAGTCATTCAAGAGGCAGAGACATTTATCTACATCTCCATAACCAACTATCTACCAATGCTCAACCGCAGTCAACCCAGGTCCTGTGTTATGACCAAAATATCTCAAATAAATATTACCATATAATACTTGTGATGTATCTGATCTATCAGAGTACAAGACTAAGATATACTTGCACCAGCACCAAGCAATAGGCTAACTGGACCATGCTAATCTGAAAGTGGCTCGTCGTTTTTTTTTTTTATCCAGTCATCTGAACAGTACATAGATATATATACTGACTAGACGTGCCTTGGGGCCTCTAAGCATACGTCAACATCGCCGTCATCTTGTGTTGGGGATCTGAAGAAAGCGCATCGATGTAATATGAAATTTGTCCACACAGTTGTGTCATTGTAGTCTGTAAAGTTATTTTGCTGGACAAGTTCATGTCTGTTACTGTTCATGAGGATGACCATGAAGTTAATGTTATCCTATGAAAGAAAGAGCTAGGTAACGTTATGTTAATGTAAGTTGAAGTTGAAGAAAACCAACGATGAATATAATATAATTGCAAGATGGTGAAGAGTTGCCTAAAGTTTGTGTCAGTGTTA
>JAUMHR010000063.1:142172-154898 GCA_032361145.1 Enteromius fasciolatus | reverse complement strand
AAACTCCTCCATGATGAAAACGAGGAGAGAATACAGGCGATGGTGCTCCAGATGCCGAGATCGCCGTAGTCGGACCCAGAGGAACTAACCATTTCCGAATCGGGTCCAAAGAGCGCCGGCGAACAATACGTCCTCGAAATACTCCATCCGAGCAAGCTCCGTGATCCTGTAGAACAAGCCTTAGCTTAACAGCAATGCCACCCCGTTTTCCCCGACGTCGCCTGCGCCTCCAGGCAGGTAAGGGACAAGGCCAGCGGCGTAAAAATCCAGGTATGGATGATACTGAGGGAGGAGGTATATAAGTGCCATTCCATAAGTTCAGCACGTTCGCAGAAACTCTCAAATTTAAAAAGCATGTCCGATCATAAGATAGCACCTGAGAGGCGCAGCATAATGGCTTGCAGATAAAACAAATTAAAACAAATAAACAAACAAACAAACAGAACAGACAGACGGCCAGCCAACCACAACGGCGCCATCTTGAATGATCAGAAGCTGCTCTCCTCGGGGAGAAGTAACCGTGATCAATGGCGCTTCACTGCCCGGAGAGATGCTGCTAGATCTAATCGGGTGGGAAAGAAATAGAGGATCACCCATTTCAATCACTTTCGTCAGATCCATCTGTGATCCCCATGAATGCAAACTCCGGCTCGCCTCAGCGACAACGGAGCCTGCACCACGAGGAACATAAAATAAGTTCTTAACTTTTTTTAAAAAACTGAACAAACATAGTGTAGCGACAGACTCACAGTAGAGCGCGAGCTGAATGAATGAAGCTAATGTGTAATGCGCTGCACCTGGGCTTTTGAGCTCCGGGGATCATGACGTCACCGCCTATGACACCGGAGCCCTTATTTGGACAGATTTCACAGCAGTTTCAGAGCGTGGCTAACGCCGAGGCGTTTCCCAAAGCGTCTATAGACGCAGTGTGAGTTCCTGAAAAGCAACAGTTATATTATAGTTTTTATTATACATTATACATATATTCTGGTGATTTTGATTCATGCACCTGACAAATATCCTAAATATCCTAAAAAAAAAAAACTAACACCGTCACTAATAAAAACTAAACTAAAACTAAGCAATTTCAAAATATAAAAACTAATAAAAACGATCAAATCTGCCTCTAAAAACTAATTAAAGCTAACTGAATTTGAAAACAAAAAGTCAAAACGAAATAAAAACTAAAACTAATGAAAAATTCAAAACTATTATAACCTTGCTCACAGGACATGCCTTTGAGATACAGACATCTCGGCTGGGACACACAAATGCATCTTAATGCCACATGGAAACGTATGAATGTTTTTAAGATGTTTGTCTCTGCATATGTGTTGCACTGAGACTTTCTATTCTAAAAAACTAAACTAAACTTTTTACCTTTAACTATAGGGGGAAATGTTTTCAATTTCACTTTTGTAAATTTTGAATGTGCTTTCAGATATTTTTAAGCATAAAAAGGTGAGGCATTAATAATATTATGCATTATCAAGCACTGCATTTTAAAGTTAATCCCATAAATAAGGTAGCTTTTTACCAAAGGTTTTCTACAAATGTTCATATTTTCTTGATTTTTTTTTTTTGGTGATTTATGTCAATCCATGTTAAATACATGCTAAAATATGCTGGTAAATTAGTTGATTTATTTGCACCTAGTATTGAAACTAACATTATCACTGTCCTTCAATGAACATACATCTTCTGTCATCATTTGTGTTAGAAATACGGAAATATTATTTAAATTAATGTTAAAAATGTTCCTACATTAAAATGTTTTTTGAAACTGAGGTTTGAGATTCTTGAGAAGTGGCATAATGTTAGTGGAAAAATATTTATGTGGACTAAATTTTACTGCAACTTAGCATCAGTTAGTTAGCATCAGCGACAATATTTTCCAAAAATAGGCTATTATAATTATGTAATTTAATTATTATTATTGATTAATTTTAAGTTAAAACTGCCTGCACTCATAAAATATGAAAACTCTGGACATTTTTATACTTTGTTTCTCATTTATATCATTGATACTAAAACTATAATACGTATTCTGAATACATTTATCTTTTGTTTTCACAAGTTTAAGTCGAAAGGATGTGAGCTGCGAGTCTACCTCAATCAGAAATTGTGACGGAGTAGGGCGTGGGCACATTAATTTTTCTTTATGTATACATATTTTGCCAAACAAAAGAATAAAGTTTAAAATCCCTGATCAGTGGTGTCAAAAAGACGTTTAGAAATGTCTAAGAAAATTATATTGACTTTACATTGCGTAGTGCAGTAAATCCAAATTAAGTCTATTATTATTACTAATATGCCTACCTTTGACAAAACAAGACAATGAGTTTCTGCAAAAATGTGATTTTAAGTTTAAATTTCAATCTATTAGCGTATACTAAAGCCAAGATCTTAGGCTGAGGATACACTTTGCAATTGAGAATGGGTAACAAATTTGTATCTGGATAATTTAGTGTGTTTACAGCACCATTTCCTAAAGTTGCTCAGTGTATGATCAGCCTTACAATAAACATCAAGACGTGTAACTGGTGGCCAAACATCTAAAGGGAATCTTTTTAAGGCTCTAGATTCATTCATTTCTCATTCCTTTTCCTCTGATCAGTACATTCACTATGCATGCAGAGCAGAAATAGATGTAAAATTCAACAGAAAATCCATCAACACCAGAGGATTTCCCTCTCTTCGTGTAGAATAGAGCATATTAAATTCACCCAGCTGTCAAAGTGGACTCATAAAGGTCTTTCAAATCGTTTTCATTTGAAGGAAGTTCTCACATTTATTCATATTTTGAGTTTGAAGGTATATATGGTGCAAGCGTGTGAGGTTTCTGATGTAGAACCCAGTGTGCTAGCAGAAGATGATGTTCATCAAACTGTCTTTATAAACATGCCTAAACATTTTGACAGAGAATACATTTTTGGCCCAGCCTTACTTATTTACACCAGATTAGACACTGAATTAAGAGCTGGAGGATCAGCATCACACACACACACACACACACATCATGGTATGAACATGTGGCATGAAAGATAAGCATTGTTAAATAAAGTCTTTATTTTTGTTTTCTTTGTGCACAAACAATATTCTCATAGATTCCCCTGATGGTTTTGTTCTTACTGTATTTCTGTGCCTTGATCCTGAGAGGACTCGTACTGTCTATGGAGGGTCAGAAAGCTCTCGAATTCATTTCAAATATCTACATTTGTAATATATAAAATAAACGAAGGTCTTACGGGTTTGGAATGTCATGAGGGTGAGTAATGACAGAATTGATTTTAGTATAGGAACTTAGTAGCATGCCTGTTCGTAACACACTGGCTGTTTATTAGACGTTCTGCATTACCATACCTCCTAACTTACTAAAAGAAGCAGAAACTCAGGAGTGTATTGAAGTAAAGGTTGTAGTTAATGGTTTGCAGTAGCAAGAATTGAACCTTAAAATAAAGTGTGGCTAAGTTTTTGGGTGAACTATCTCTTTGGTATCTTTGAGAGCCCTCGCTGACCTAGGCACTGGGTTTGTGAACCAGGTTTGTTGAATGAACTAAATTCAGTAAATTTTCAGGTTTTATAGACAGACATGGTTCAGTTAGGACATTTTAGTCATTTTTATAAATATGTCTTAGAAAAAGCATTACTGGTGTGCATCTTAAGACAAAACAAATGTTTAAGATCAGTCAGGGCAAGTTTGTTTCAGTAGAAACAGCTCAGATTTACATGTAGCCTAACCTAAGCATGTGTAAGATATGTAGGATTCTGATGTGGAGATGAGCCTTCGTGCTTCATGTTCAGCGTAGACGTACAGTATGCTTGTGAGGGCCTTTAGACGTATGAGGTATGCTGTCGGTTAAATTGCTCTGTACAAACGTAGTAGCTAAATGTAACTAATAAAATAATGAAAATCTTTAGTGTTGTTTTTTAAAAGTTCACCAGCACAGGGGTTTTTGTGAGACCAGAGGTACTGTAAGTTGGCTGAGGGATTCGCTCCGTCCAGCCAGTGCACCACTCGAGGGCCAGCTTGATGGCTAGCAGATGTCATAATTCTGCTGCACAGGGGATCATTTCTTAGAGAAAAAGTCTTTGACTGCATCTGGTGTCCAACTGAGATGTTTTATTTTCTTGCATAAGAGGACACTGAGTGGAGTTAACTGTAACCAAAGACGAATCAGAAGTTTGTGAGTACCTGTTGTACATGTTTGATGTGGTCAGAGAGGTTGGAGGAGTAAATGAGGATGTTACCCTTGGGAGATATTATCAGGAGACGTGCTGTTATGCTGATGATATGAAACACACCGAACGGAATGCCTAACCCTTCATATACTATCCCTGTAATTCATCATCAACATCTCTTCACAAAGCACATTCTGTAATTCTAACTTGGAAACAATGACAAACACACTTATTTTTTAATGTGATCATGCAAAGGATTTATGGAAGGAAATGTCTAACCTTACAACAAACTTTTTAGCTTTGAAATAATGAGTGTACTGGTTTTGGTTTAGAAATCAGGATCAGAGGAGGTGGATGATATGTTAAAATTGTAAAGTCTTTGTGATCTATTTCATCTACGCAAACGCACAGTTACCGATGGCATGCCCAATTTTTAGTATGTTTTGTACTGATCTTAATAGGAAAGCTGCTAAAACAACTGTACTGCTAGAATTAATAATGTCTTGATCTAAAGGTTACCTCCTGAGTACTCGTTGAAGTTGACATTTTATGTGTAGTTTTTCACTACAGTAGTTCTATTCTATTTATCTATTTAAAAAAATATTGTTTATGTAACTTTTTATTTCTTTTTTAAATTACTATTGCTATTTATTGTCTTTTATTTTGGTAGAATATATTTCATTGCATGAATGTATCCTCTGTGATTTTTTTCTGTTTAATAATAAAAACAAGTTCCAATCAACCAATAGATCGAGCATATGATTGTGTGTGTGTGTGTGTGTGTGTGATTTATGAGGACACAAATGTGTATAATGACATAGGTATTACAATATGTAGGTGTTTTATGAGGACATTTTCAGTGTCCCCGTAATTCAAAAGACTTCTAAATCAGACAGAATGAAGTGTTAGAGAATGTAAAAGTGTGTTGTGTTTCCTGTAAGGGGTAGGTTTAGGTGTAGGACAATACCACGTACAGTCTGTACAGTAGAAACACCATTACACCTATGAAGAGAGACACCCCAGAAAACATGGACACACTACAGGAGTGTGTGTGTGCTTGCATTTGTTCTCAGGTGTTTATGAATTTTTTACTTTGTTCGTTAATAATTCATGCGCCAGGGGGTTAAATCAATATAAGAGTTGAATTAATTCTGTTCTTTCTCAGCGCGTATGTGAAGAACCAACCAACCCAAGAACACAGTGGCGTACCGGACACCCCCGCAGCCCCCACCTCTTTGGAGGGCCCCGCCCAGGCCCTCACACACCACATTGGTTAGAAAGTGTTTTTGCTTTGAAAAACTCAAGACGAATGAATTTGAGATGAATTTAGAATGTCGTGTCATGCTGGAGAAACGGCACGCCAAGCGTGCAGGTAGTGCAATGATTAAAAAAGTAGGTGAAAAATAATTTTCTAAAACAATTTTCTCTTACATTTGACTTGTCATTAACACTATAGCCTACAAACAAGAAGAGCAAATTTTATGCTTAACTGGCTATGTGTAGGCCAGCTTCGACTTGTTCTGCACCTTTTATTGACCCTATACTGTTAAATAAAATACGTAGACTGTAGACATTGTGTTATTATTATTAATATTATGATTAGCCTATTGAATGATCCTCATGCTATTGCTAAAATAACAATCAAATTGAGGCAGCGGCACTTTTAATGCCTCCACGTTCAGACTAATTATTTATTCCAGCGGATATTTCTTACTAAAAAGCCATGTCAAAACAGTATGCATATTTGTAATGTTATTCAATATTAACATAAAACGCACCAAATGCAATGCTAATTTTCACATTCATTACTGTTAAATCAGTTCTGTAAATGGGGAAGACGGACTCGATAGTTTACTGCAGCAGATGCGCCATAAAATTTTAATTCGTGGCATAGCATCACTGCTGGTGGGAGGGGCCTCAGAGATGTGCTGTACGCCACTGCAAGAACAGGCGAAATCCAGCAACCGGAGGACGGGCCCAGCGCTCGAGCGTCGCTCCCGGGCTGCAGGTGGCGGTGAGCAGCAGCCGAGCGCTCTGACTCGCGTCCCGGGCGGCGAAGAAGCAGAAGTGACGCCGCGGTGACGCTCGCAGTGACGCACAGGTTGCTACGGCTGCAGATTATGTTGCACACATCCGTGGTGTCCGCGGCTCGAGCGCTCGCCCGTGTTTTTCACGCACATCTCTCCACAGGCGCGGAGTAATAACGCGCGCGGCGATGAGAGCGTCTCTCCAGTGATCATGGCCGATGACAGCGAGTGGGTGCTGGAGAGCATCGCGGGGTACCTGAGCAGCCCAGACTGGCTCATCCCACTGGCAGACTTTATGGAGAACAAATGCTCAGGTATTAAACGCAGCCGTGACGCGCAGAACGCGGCGGATCCGTGCGCATTTCAGCGGCTTCAGACCTCGAGCAGAGGCTGGAGATATATCGAGCTGCTCGGTAACTTACTCGTGCATGTATAGCAAACCGTTTTATCTTAAAATGTTCCCAGCTTTATTGTCGGTAGGATTTAAAATCGAAGCAAAATTGTTACTAGTGGAAAAAAGAGGACTCTCTAATTGCAATTATTACTAGTAAGAATTCAGGGATGTTACAGTAAATAAAGGTATCGTGTTTATAGTGATCAAAATGATCCCAATTACCAGAAACAAATTCAACAACAACAAATAAAATGTAAAAATTTTAAATAACATCTAATAGCATTTTCAACTATCTAATGTAAATGTTCAAATAAAGCTGTGAAAAAGTTTCATTAAAAGAAAATGAGGATAAAGAAATATAAAGAAAAAGGGCTAAAATGTCAAAATGAGGATTGATTAATAAATGATTATATGTATTTTATCTGCTCCATTTGAAGTGGAATCTAAATAAGCTCGTTTGTCAAAATGTACAGCAGGGCATGGTGTTTTTATGAATGTGGATCCTGTCTGACAGCAGGTGGAGCTGATGGAGCAGAATCTCCTGACCTCCGTGAACAAAGCGGTATTAGGATTAAAACACAATGCCATTGAATCTTTTCTGAAGACAGGTATATTAATATAATGAATTAATTTGTATATTAACATGTATAATTCCCTTAGCAAACTTTTGAAAGCTCCCAGCTCTGCTGCTGAAAACTGGGCTTTTATGCTGGACAGTATATCACAGTAAGCAAATATGGTTATAATAATGGATAGAGAGTCAGACCTGTAACCCAAAGGTCAAGGGTTCGAGGTCCGGCAGGGATTGTAGGCGGTGGGAGTGAATATCCAGCACTCTCCACCTTCAACACCACGACTGAGGTGTTCCCGGGTTTCCCACTGCTCCGGGGGGGGGGTGTTAATGGTGTGTGTGTGGTTGTTCACTTCTCACTGCTGTGTGTGTGCACTTGGGTATGGGACACCATACCCGACCACATGTCACGTCCTTTCCTTCTTTCCTTCCTTTCCTTTATCATCATTCAGTTGAAGACCTCTGTAATTAAAAATGAATGGAAGTCAATAGAGCTGTCTAATTGACCTACGGTATTAATCAGCCCCTCCCAGTCGAGTATCAGTATCACGGAGAGGGACATCCGTAGGCTTCAGGGCCGGTAATGCTAGTGAGCCCATCAAGTCTTGTACAGTCTACACTGTCTCTTCCTATTAAACTGGTTAAATGTACATTGATCGTGTCCTACGATACATCAACCGTGTTGATTCCGGAGCGCTTCAAATTATCTGTATTTATTTAAATTATAAGTATCTCCATAGAATATTTCATTCTTCTTGTGCAGAAACATAGTGGGCCAAGGTTTGTTTGTCGGAGGGAGCAACAGTAACTAAGGGGGGTTGGAGGTTACCGATAGGTCAACAGGAACTGTTACTAGTAAGAATTTCGAGAGCTCTGGAATCCATGCTAGTTATAGTTTGCTTATAGAGCGAGTGATCTTCAATTGAATTGTCACTAATAAAAATGCAGTTCCAACAAGTAGCACTATCAGAGGCTAATACTGTTCCTGTGTTTTCAGTGTTTGACGACGAGGACGAGAACAAGCTGACGTACACCGAGATCCATCAGCAGTACAAGCAGCTGGTGAGAGGCGCTCTGAAGCTCTGAATGTCAGCCGTGCGTGAGTGCTGTGTTCTGATGTGTTGTGATTGATTGGAGGTGGAGCGGCTGCTGGAGAACTACATGCAGGAGGTGGGCATCAGCGAGCAGCAGTTTCTGCACGCCTGCTCCTCTTTCAGCAAGACAAAGACTCTACAGGTAAGAGGCTCGTCCAATCACAGCCGCGTGATCTCTCGTGCTGCACTTTCTCTGCGTTCAGGGAGAAGGGTTTTCCTGCAGTTTCAGGAACGCTTCTTAGTTTTTCTTTTGTGTTTTTTACCCAGATAGCATAGATATGTCTGCAAGATGTCAGTTTTACATGCATTCTAAACCTTAAAGACATCTAACAAAGGTGTTTGGCAGATGAGCAAACACTCTAATAGATGCAGACAGCAAAAACACGTCTCGGTGATGTACATGTGCTCTCAGGGATATGTGGCCTATGTCTCGTACAGTTTGATAGCACTTGCTCTTTGATTTTTTACAGGAAAGATGTAGTTGTTTAATTGTAGTCTGCATAGTTCGTTATTGTGCTAGCCAACTCCTAACCCCAAACACACCCGTTGGTCACCCCCTCCAAATATGTAGCATCATTTATTTCAGTATATTCTGGTCTTAAATGATGTCGTCTTGGAAAGAGAGACGTGTCAGTAAATCAGAAGAGATTTGTGCTGTGTTTTCCAGGCTTTAATAAAGAGCAGTACACATTAGAGCATTAATACACGTAAAATGATTTGAATTCCCATCATCCAGCAGCACAACGACGCTCAAGTTCACTCCAGCTCTTACGTCAAAAATAAAGATCAATAACGCATATTTTAGTGGATGCTGGGGTCAGGTCTCCTCTGGCTGGATGGTTCCTGTGGGTTCTGCTCTTCAGCTTCACGCAGTGTTGGTGATTGGTGTGGAAGTGTCACCGAGCAGAAGCAGGTTAAAGCAGTCGACGGAGATTAGTTAACTGGGTTAGTGAGGCAGAGCGCCGTCCGGTTCACCCGTGAGATTGACCCAGGCTGGAAACAAGTGGCCCTGACCGGCTGAAGACACAGCACTGAGGCCTAGTTACTGTGTTTACAAGCGCAGACAGACACAGGGTTAGAGCTCCGAGGAACACTCGCCCAGGGGCCTGTTCCTTAAACCAAGATTAGACCATAAGCCAGGCTTATTTCAGTTAGTCTGACTTATTGCCAGTTATTTTGTATTAAAATAAGTCCGACTGCATGGCTTATTTGGTAAACATGGAACAGGCCCCAGGATCTTACAGCTCCTAGTACTTTACTTCAGTAAAACAACATTATTTACTTGAAGTATTCAGCAAGCAGCCACACTTCACCCCTTCCCTCTTTACTCTTACTACTAACATCCTTCACATCAAATGAGAGACTGACAATGAAACTAATCGTGCTTATTTTAATGATGTTTCTGTTAATGAGTCTGTAAGCATTAAATAAGCTTGATTTGATTGCAGGTATTCCTCCTCGTATTTCAGTGGGAAGATGATCATCGGAGTAGGGTTGACTGTAATGTAGCTGCGTATGCCATCCTCTTCTGTGTGTGTGCTTCTCATCACGGGTGGTGTGACTGTGTGTTCTTGCTCGATCAGGCGGTTTTCCAGCCAGTTCTTGCTACAGATGATTTTCAGATGTTTCGCTCTCTGATGGTCCAGAAGAACATGGAGCTTCAGCTGCAGGCTCTGCACGTCATCAAAGAGAGAAACGGTACTCTACGCTTCAGCAGATGATGAAAACTCTTCTGCCATGGAATAAATACATGAAAAATAAATCAATAGCAGCTTTTTCAATTTAAATTCTGGTATTTTTATTGAAATTCTGTGAAAAGTCAGAATTGTGTGAGTTTGGAGTCTGTTAGTTAGCTAGCGGTAAATAAGCAGTGATGTGTGGTTTGTTAGGAGATCTGAACCTGAGGGAGAAAATCAGCTTTAAAGTCTTAGCAATGCGTATTATTAATCAAAAATGAAGTTTTGATATGTTTAAGGTAGGGTTAGAATTTACTAAATGTAATAAATATCTTTATGGAATATGATCTTTACTTTTAAAATGGCTAATTTTGACCCATACAGTGTATTGTTGCTACAAATATCCCTGATGGCCGCTGTGTGCGTGTTTCAGGAGGGCTGCCCGAGTGTCTGACCGATGGCGTGGACGTGGTGAATGAGCTCGAGCAGCAGGAGATGAAGATTCTTCAGGAGGTTCTCAGGTAATTTCAGCTCATTAGCTGCGCTGACCTCAGACGTGGTTCTTATATAACGAGCAGGTTTCCCGAGCGCCGGGTCTCCTGCGCTGGACATTACACATATCCATTCAAAAACATGCCGTTAGTTTTGATAGACTTTGATCCAGGGCTCAGATGTGCTCCAGGACTGCCGTGTCTTTGCACAATAAATAGCTGACATGATTTTCATGAGTTCGCATGCGTCCCAGTTAGTGACGTCCTTACTGCGAGGTTACTTGGACTTGTAAAAGGATTGATAGCGTTCACATTAAGCCAAGTATATAAAGCCACTGCGAGACCACTGAGAGTTAAGCAGCTTAACGTCCCACCGAAAAAGAACGGTGTGATATTCTTAGCGTGCTGGGTTACTGTCCCAGAGCCGCCGGCCCGCTTCACATCAGCTGTCCTGAACTTTCTGTTTCTAGTAATTAAGATGCTAACGTTAATGAATGCCATTAAGAGATCAGGGTTAGCTACAGATCACATTGCTCAGGACAATGTTTGAATCCAGACCTGGCTTTAGAGGTTTCTGAAGCGGTTTGAAATGTAAATATGCAACACAAAATTAACAGAAATGCACTAGCTCTGTTGTATTCAGTGTATTTTGGTCGTTTGTGGAGGATATCACAGTCCAGTGCTTCTGCTGAGCTCTTCCAGGCGTCACTAGCTTGGCTTGCCTTCATCCCTAGAGATTTATTTCCATATTCACTCTCTCGCCTGTGTAATTATATCTCCGTGTAACAGGTTATGTGATGTTGGGCAATTTCCGAAAGTTGGTAACACTGTTTTAAAGTGTCCTTGTTACATCTACTTACTATTATAATAGCAATTAAGTAACCCTAGCCATATAGTAAGTGCATGGAGTTAATTAACGTCACTCCGTAATGAAATAAGTGCACTGGAAAAGTGTAACTGGAAAGTTTTTACTGTAGGTGTGTTTGATCCGTCTGTCCAGAGCGAGTGTGTTTGCAGGAGTCCTGTGCTCACTGTTGATCCGAACAGCACCTGTGACTGAAGCGGTGTCAGCTGTGCTGTCTGTGTCTCTGCAGGAGGTCAAAGGAGGAGTATGATCTGGAGATGGCACACAGGGTGACGGAGACGGAGATGGAGGAGCAGGCCTCCACCTCCAGCAGTCTGTCTGAGACTCCTGCGTGTGATTCTGTGAGCCCACAATGCAACACTGTGAGTCTGACCCTCCTGCACTTCACTCTGAGTATAAGATCATCAGTGAGTCTGAGGGAAATACAGCGGCGGTAGCGTTAAGCTTTTAACAGACCGCTTATCCATACTCTTATCAGTACTTTTTGTTGTGTTTTTGATAATAAAAAAGGATCTAATTCTAATAATAATAATTGAGAACCGAATTAACAACACTTATTATTGAAGTGTAAAATAATCAGCTGTGGCTAATGTTTGTTGTATTAGAACACGTTCACATAAATGAGTTCCCTGCGGTTGAGATTAAAACCTCTTGTAATGTACACTAAATAAAGTGAATGTGTTTATATGTAGACTATTAATGTAACCAAAATGTGTGTGTTTATTAAATTATTAACATTATAGCATACTAATTTAGAGACACCTTACGTGATATGGTTATTTTGGAAGACCGCTAGCAAAAGTCATTCTAAATCTTTTCTTATGTGAGACTTTTATTTTAAAGACGTGCATGAAAGCCGTTGCTCTGTCAGATGCAGTGGAATGAGTAAAAGCGAGCTGTCCTGATTCAGTGTCTGCGCTCTGATGAGATGAGACGGCTTTATTGTCAGTGACCATAAACTAGCCCAACTAATGCAAGTACAGATCAGTAATTTAATGAGAACGGAGCAAAGGTTTGTCTTTATACAATAGTCCTGTAAGTCGAGGTTGGTGGTATCTGTAGAAATCAACGCTGAATAATCAAATGTCAAATAAACGCAGCATAGTCTTTACTGTTTGAATTCAATCTAAATTGATTCTTATAAAGATTCAAAAGTTATTCAGACAAGATTTTAAAAAAAGTATATTATTATTAAAAACTACTGATACAGACACAAGCAGGTACATCAGGCTGCTGTCACTTTAAGACTGAATGTACAGCTGTAGTAAGAGTAAACACCTGGGGCCGGTTGCACCAGCTGGACGTAAGCCCGGTCGTAAGACTAGTCTGGACGTAAAATGCGTTCTATGTCCTGCGTAGAATTTATACCTGTTGCAGCATCTCGGCGTAAGCTACGTCTGAGACTAAATCTTACGCCTAGTCAGAG
>JAUMHR010000063.1:89123-107473 GCA_032361145.1 Enteromius fasciolatus | reverse complement strand
TGCAGAGCTTTGTCACAAAAACAAATTCCTCGTATGTGTAAACATACCTGGCAATAAAGCCCATTCTGATTCTGATTATGACGTGGGGGACCGAGTGTAATGAATCATCAGAGGCGGGTGGATCCATTTGCAGGCTCTTTATTGGTACTCGTAGTCAAACAGAAAGGGGTCGTAAACACAGGCGAACAACAATAGCAGGGGTAATCCGAAATCAGAGTAATAGTCCAGGCGATAGATCGGGGCAGGCAGCAGAGAATCACAGTCCAGGGGAACAGTCCAATAAACACAGGGAAATCCAACAAGAGAAAACGCTCGGAATTGTTCGCGGGGCAAAACAAAACTTCGCACCAAGCGTACGCCCAGCTGGCGTTTAAATACACTGCCCGAAGGCGGGAGTTAGAGGCGGAAGCGCCCAAGGTACGTGCGTCTAAACAGTCCGGGTAGGAACCTTAGAATTCGGGTGAAGGTTCCCGCTGCTGGCTTCCGGAGGGAGCAACAGAGGCGCGGCTTGTGACAGAGCACCTGGGGGACATTCGGCCGGCACGGGGTCCGTTCCTTGAGCACCTTGTATCTCCCTCATGATATCCCACTGGATGGGTGCGATGATTAGAGATGAGGGCAGGATGTTCTCTGGTTCAGACCGGCCTGATGGGGTGTCGTGCAGGCGAGAGAGGGCGTCCGCCTTGAGATTCTTGGAGCCCGGCCGATAGGTAATCTGAAAGTTAAACCGGGCGAAGAAAAGGGACCACCGAGCCTGCCTGGCGTTTAGTCTCTTAGCGCTCCTCAGATATTCCAGGTTGCGATGATCGGTTAAGACAAGGAATGGGTCCTGAGCACCCTCCAAGGCGGCCTTGAGAGCGAGGAGTTCGCGATCTCCGACATCATAGTTCCGTTCGGCGGGGTTCAGTTTCCGGGAGTAGAACGCACATGGGTAAAGTTTGGGGGGCTGGCCATGGAGTTGGGAGAGGACGGCCCCGATGCCAGTATTGGACGCGTCCACCTCCATGATGAACTGGCGTTCAGGGGCTGTGGTCTTGAGCTCCTGGAAGGCTCTAGTGCTTTCCTCCGTCCAGGGCAGGCGACGGTGATCACGTTTAGTCAGATCCGTTAGGGGAGAGGCGACCTTGCTAAAGTCCCTGATGAAGCGCCGATAGAAGTTGGCGAAGCCCAGGAAGCGCTGCATCTCCTTTAGAGTCTGAGGTTGTGGCCAGTTGGTTACCGCCGAGACCTTTTGATCGTCCATGGCTGCCTTCTGAGCTGATGATGTACCCCAGAAACGCCACTCGGGTTTGGTAGAACTGGCACTTGGACATCTTGGCGTAAAGCTGGTGCTTAATCAGAGTTCTCAGGACCCGGCGGACATGCTGCACATGGCTGGGGTAGTTGGGGGAATAAATGAGGATGTCGTCAATATATACTATGACGAACCGGTTCAACATTTCTCGGAAGATCTCGTTGACGAAGGCTTGGAACATGGCCGGACTGTTGGACAGGCCGAAGGGCATGACCCGGTATTCATAGTACCCGTTGGTGGTGGAGAACGCCGTCTTCCACTCGTCCCCCTCTCTGATGCGAATCAAATTGTAGGCGCTGCGGAGGTCAAGTTTGGTGAAGTAACTGGCGGATCGAAGTTGCTCTAGGGCTGCGGGTACGAGCGGCAGTGGGTAGCGCCTGCTCTCCCGAATTCATGAAAACCCCAGCTGTGAAGTTTGCTGGATTAATTAATAAAGCCATGCAAGTGGATCCGACTGACTCCGAGCTTACGTTACAATGTAAGCAACTGTAATTTAAAAAAATTGCTTTTTTTATTGTGTTACTGTAAAATATGTGTTGTGTAATTAAATGAGGTAATTGCCAGTTCCTCCCCGAGCCAAGAAACTGGCTCTGTGTGTCCAGGACTGATCATGTGTGTAAAACGGCATCTGTTCAGCACGACCTGAGCACACCTGCCGAGAGCTGGAAATCCAGGAACACTCTTCATCACGCACCTCTTCATGTGTCAGGATGAGTCAGTAAACCCTGGCCTTACTGCAGGAGGATCTCTCCATGCATGATTTCAGTCATGACTTTAGGGGACAATAAGATGTTTTTAAGATGTTTACTCAGAAATACTGATGAGCACACAGCAGCTTCTCTCCTTCTCTCTGTGTGTGTGCCGTTTCACACCAGGTTTGTCTGATTCTTTATCGATTAGAAAGATTTCATATTGTAATGTATTAAATGTGGACTTTCTCCAGCAACACTTACTGTGAAATACAATGTTAATCAGTAACTAGTTACAGCGAAAATATGACTTTCTTTAGTACGTTTACATTGATTTCATGAGAAGAAATGATCTGAAGTCGTGGCATTGCTTTACAAATCAAACGAAGTCCTCTAACACTAGCCTATATATTCTTGTTCTGTTCTATTTATCTGTTTATCTACACTCAGCTAAACTCACTGACAGTGCATCGTCAGAAACGGAGGTTAATGCAAGACTTTTATTTCCAAGTCTATTGTTTAATAACTTCTGGCAGTGATCCAGTGTGAGGCAGACATATACTGTTAGTAACATTTCTGGAGATTTTTGGTTAACACTATATTTTAAGGTGTCCTTGTTTCACATTACTTCTACTTACTATTATAATAACAACGAATTATGCATAATTACATGCATATAACCCTAATCCTAACTCTATAGTAAGTGCATGTAGTTAAATTACTCAGTATTTAAATGTATAATTACACTGTGAGGTAAGATCATTGTTCTCATACAGTCAAAGTGAAAATGATTCAAACAGCAGATATGATTTTTGATATTATTTTACTAGCAGTTCATTCATGTGAGGAGAGCAGAATACAGTAAACCCAGACTCGCTGGAGCAGTGTTACTGATCCAGACTCCTGACCTGAGCCAGTGTCTCTGTCATTATGGGATCTTTCGCACACTGAACTAAATGAAGCATCTCCTGGTGACTGGTTGAGCTAACCTGGTTTTTATCTAACTGTGTTCTTAAATTTAACAGCTATTGAACATGTTTTATTCCCCATTTCTAAGCTATAACGAATAAACTGTGATTTAATGTGAGAAATCTGAGTTTGGGTCTGACCCTCTCTCTTTCTTCTCTACAATGTTTATCAAACTAGAAGTGTTATTATCTGAAGTCGAGACCCGCACACAGATGCAGACACAGTATTCCTATCTTTATACACAAGACACCAGAGGAGTGAATGGAGGAGTGAGGAGTGTGAGTATGACGTCACAAGTGGCTCGTCATCAGTGATCTGGTGATCTGGTGCAGAGCGCAGGTAACCCGACGCGTTATAACCAGTCTATATACCGCGTCTGTGTCTCAAACACGCTCTTGCAGGGAGTGTGTGATTGTTTCCAGACAGCGCGGATGCTGACTGCTAAGGGAGCAGCAGTGGGCGTGTTCTCAATGGCGCACTAATACACTAGTCCTAGTAACCCAGCGTGTGTCCTACTGTACCCGTCGCGCGCATACAGTGTTCTGGATGAACTGAAGACATGTACTGTATTTATATCATGTACTGTGATTATGATAACTGGACACGCCACGCGGCATCACTGAGGCGGTTTCGCACACCACAGTGCAGTCTGTGTAGTGTAGTGCGCTGGAGGCGGTGCGCAGCGGAAGTGGAGCGCAGTAAATCAGTGCCCTCGGTAGTGTGTGCTCGCTAGTACAGGCGGCGCTTTGTTCCACTCACGCGCACTCGCCGTTAGAAGCGCGACGCGTCACGCCAGTCTAACGGAAAACAGCGGCTCTTGGCTGGGGATGAAGGGATCGGTCTCCGGTCGAGAGTAAGCGGAGTATTCGTCAGAGCGAGCCGGCGCTGCGCGGCTGGACTCGGGTCAGAAGCGCTGGATTCTGCCGCGGCTGGACGCGGAGGAATAGAATGAGAGAGGCTCCATAAACACTCGCTTCACTCCGCGCGCGCCAGCTTTATTCCCGCGCCCATGGACAAGATGGAGCAGGAGGTGTTCACGCCTTTGTTGGAGGATTTTCTGCTGTCTCCGCTGGTGTGCTGGGTGGGTGACCGCGCTGATCCGCGTCGTGTCGTGTCGCGATGGTCTGCAGGGCTTCATCTGTGTGTGTGTGTGTGTGTGTGTGTGTAGGTGAAGACGGTCTCTCCGCTGGGCTCCGGTGGCTCTCCTCTCTCCGAGTTTATGACACTGGTGGACGGGGTTTATTTAAACGACATCATGACTGAGATGTGAGTACAAACAGACTTTTTTCCTCCTCAGACTGTAACGCTACTGTAAACGCGCTGCTGTCACGCCACACTTCATTATAACGTGTTGGGTATAATACGCTGAATCACAGTAATCGTGCTGTATTTCAGCGATATCACTATCAGCAGGGCTGTGATTGGGCCGCCTGAGGCCACGTGACTGGTGTTTGTGATTATGAGTGCCTTATTGCTTTTATACCAGAGTCCAGTAAGTTCCAGTTAATGTTTTCATGCCCTTCACTCGCAAATGTCATTGATTACGTTCCGTGAGCGCCCACTACTGGCCGGAGAGCCCTGGGAACGGACCGGGTCCCTGGATCACCGCGGAGCTGGATTACTGTAGTTGCTGGTTTATAGTTTGGTGCAGCGTTCTGTGTGTATATAGGTGCGCTTGGGGTGTTGTGATTGGTCAAAATAGTTGTTTGGGGTGCCATGATCTGCCATGATATAAGGAGTGGCTTGAAGTGTGCCTGTGAAGCAGACTCGCTCACTCGGTCCAAATCGATCTTGGAAATGGCAGCAGGAATCCCCTCGAGGGGAAGTTCGTGAGGGCCTGGATGGTTTCCGGCAGGTCCAGTTGAAATCCACAGTCGTAGCAGCTCTGAGCATTACCACTCAGCCAGGGTTCACCTCAGATTACGCTGACCGCTCAGCACGCGTGAAGCGATGTTATACGCCGAGTGCACTCACTGAGCGATGTGACTATACTCACTTTATAACACAGTTAGTGTTGGGTGTTCACATTTCCTCAAACAGCAGCTCCAGACACATCTACATTCATCGCAGTGTCATCAACATCATCACTGACTCCAGACTAGCACGAGTTCATGCACTCCTGTTATAATCGGTGACACTGTAGGATGAATAAATCTCTGATGCCCTCTGATTGGCCGCTGTGTTCATAAGCTCACCAGAATCGTATGTGATTGGTTATTACACCATCTTATGGCTTAGGGTTACCAAACCTACTGTAAGCATGTTCCATGACAAAGAGGGCATCGGTCACTCAGTATCTATGTTTAATAATGTTAAAAATGTTTCACATTATGAATTAGATCATAAATGTATCCATTTTGTAGCGAGAGCATTGTGCTTCCAGCGAGGCTCCGCCCACACACACTTCTGATTGGCTGTGGTGATTGATTGTGGTGTCTGGTGTGGACACAAACTGTCCCTGAATCTCGTCGTGTGTCGTTAGGACACGGTAAAAACATGGAAGAAGAAATAGAATGGAGCATTATAATGGAAACCCTAATATTAATTAGTAGTATTAGCCTGAAAAATAATAATAATAGCAATAATAATAATTGTCTTGCTATCATCAAAGCCGTCAGCTGCAGGTGATATCTATCATCATTGATATCTAACAGCACAACCCCAGACAGTGTGAAACGACACATTGTGTGTGTGTGTGTTCAGCTGCTGCACATGGTGCTTGTCATACACACACACACACACTCTCTCTCTCTCACACACACACACACACACACAGTGGCGTGATTGTCGGGGCTCAGGCTGCAGGTGCAGCTACAGTCGACTCATTCAGTGGATGCTGGTCTGCAGTGGTGTGAAGAACAGCAGTGTGTGGAGCTGCTCAGCTCAGAATAACAACAACAAATATACCACTAACTAGTCACAAACCTATAGACGACACGGCTATATTCACCCTGCTCACCGCCAGATTGTGCTGAACAGCCAATCACAGAGAGGCCTGCTGATCACATGAGCTCAGCAGCCAATCAGTAATACTGTATTTACTCAGAAGTACAGCATCATCCACCAGACCTACACACTCCCAGAACACAGGTGTGAGACACAGAGACCATGTCATCAGATGCTGTTTCATTCAGACACTTTACATTCACTCAAGGACACTTATTCTAACCTAATTATTGAATGTAAGAATTTCGATTTAATTCTGATTTGTTGGTTTGGTGATGAGTGGCTTTGACTGGAAGGATCTTCATCGGTGAAAAACAAACAGTCCTGACGTTGGGTCTCAAACTATAAATGCATGGATATGAACACACAGTCTTGTTTTACTGTAACTGTTCGGAACGGGAAAGCACCACCTAGTCCTACAACACAGCGTTTGTAGTTGTGCTGATGTTACTGAACCATCATGTGATATAAACACGTACAGGGAGGTACTGCCCTCATATACTGGATTGGGGGTCATTTTAACTTCATTCAGCTTCTGCTAGATCTCATCACACACCGTCATAATGTCAATAAACACAACAACAACACAGACAATACACAGCACAGTGTGTGTGTTCAGTCTGTCAGAAGTAGGTTAGTCACTAGTGCTCGAGGCTGTGTGTCAGTGTGTGTGTGTGTATTGACTGATGGAGCAGTGCTGTTAATGACATTAGTGTGTGTGTGTGTGTGTGCGATCGCAGCTGTCCATATGCTGTTTCAGTGAAAGTGAATGTTGCTTATTATTGAACAACCACAACATTACACACACACACACACACACACACACACTGTAGTTCCTATCATTATGAAGACTTTCCACAGGCGTCATGGTTTTTATGATTCCCTCTCTCCCTCTCTCTCTCTCTCTCTCTCTCTCTCTCTCTTTCTCACTTTCCAAACACAAGCCTCACAGAAAATGTACTAAAATGTTGTTTTGTGTGTTTGTTCAGGGATTTGATTATTTAATAAAGTGAACACACACTACTCTCTGAGCACAGTTATAATGTAGGTCACACACACACACACACACACCAGTGTTTAATGCTCAGTGTGAGTGAGAGTCCGACTGAACGTGAGACAGTGATCTTACACACACACACACACACCTGACGTCTGTCCTCAGTGTCTGCTGTGACTCTCTTCTGCTGACCTCATCACATCACGCTGACCTCTACAGCGGTCTTCACGTGTGTGGCAGCAGAAAGCCGTGCTGATGTGCGTGTCATGTGCTGCACTGTAGATGATGATGAATCTACAGTTCGGATCCAGATGTGTTGTGTTTATATTAATTATTATTACATGAACAATTAAGAGATTACTGGTTATGGTTACTGGTTGCTAGGGGTGTGTGGTATCATCTGAGAATATAGGGATGGTTGTTTTAAAGGTGTGTGATTTGACATTATCAAGTATTTTACAGAAACCATTCAGAACCGCTGTCCAGAGCACACACACACACACACACACACTCGTGCGTTCACTGCTCCATTCTAATGGGATGCCTTTAAATTGATTACAAATTCAAGACATGGTGCCAGACTGTGTATATATTTCATACAGTCTAGTTACAGTTTTTCTGAAACACTGAACCCTCTCAGCTCACTTATTGAATCAGTCACTCTTTTGGCAAAACCACAAGCACTTTTCACCCGCTCAGACTCATCTTGTCAACACATAGTCATTGTGATGCACCTGTGCTGCGTAACACAATTAAAGCTCAGGTGTCACCGTTGAACACAACAACTCAATGTATCACACTTGTGGCTAATGATGTGAGGGTCCATATAAACCAGAGCACTGGTGTGTGGGACACTACAGAAATCAGAGAAGAGGAGTTTGCGTGAGAGATGCTCTGTGTTGTTGTTTGGGACAGTGTGAGTTCACAGAGGTCTCCAGGTTAGAGAGTGCTTCAATATGAAACAAGGTTTGATCGATCTTTGTCTTCCACCGTACTCTCCTTTCCTGATCCCTATTGAAGAGTTGGAAGGTATATGAACGCCAGCCTTACACCAGGGTGAATCTCCAGCAAGCCCTGGATCTGGGCTGTGGTCACATGGGTGTGGAGGCATGTCAAGCCTGGATACGGCACGCTAGGGGTTATTTCCCACGCTACCTGGCCAGAGAAAATGTGTCCTGTGATGTAAATGAAGTCCTGTGGCCTGACCCAGTACAGAGACATGACGCTGTGTCGGAGTAATGCACTTCTTTTCTTTGTACTTCATTTGTATATTTTTGTAAGTGCTTCATGTAAATGCCCAGGTATCATGTTTATTTCTACCGCTTCATGTCCTGAGCATTGTGTTCTCTATTTTTCTACGTAGTGTTTAGGGACTGTTCAGTAGTGTTTTTGATTTTGATTTGACAACATAGTTCAGTTTAGAGCACAGATTGAGGTGAAAGTTTGGTTTTGCAGGAAGAGTCAGAGGTTTTGTGAATGTAGCTTGAAAATTGGGTTCTGTGTTCACAGTTTAGAGAAAAGGAGAGCAGCTTTCAAGAAATGTGTCTTAGCAATGGAGAAAAACTGTGATCAGAAACAGTCTAAATGTTATTTGCGAAGGGTATTTTACTGTTCATTTAATTAGAATTGATCATTAGGACCCGAGGGAGTCTATTGTTGGCAGTTTCTCAATGTGCCTTCTTGTCTGTACTCGTCACCCAAGTACTGTTCCAGTTCAAAGTTCACATCTAGCCAAGTACAGTTAAAACACCCAACGTGTTCTTGCTCCGCCCCTTTTACTTGAGGCAGCCAGGTATCCCAGAATGCATTTCGCTCCAAACAGCGCCTGTTAATATATAATATATATATATATTCGATATTATTGTGCCATGAAACGCAGTTCTAAGAGTATTTCAGGTGAGAATGTAGTTTTAAACTCAAATCTGTGAAAAGAGATTTGGGCTCCGTGAGCTCCAGGCGATCACCGGGCAGTCAGTGCTCATGTAGCCGCCGGGACCGCTGTAGGGGTTACACTGGAGGTAAATGTGGTTTTGAGTCTATTATTTCTTTCAGGTCATATTGACTGAATTGTTTGCTTTTGTCTTTATTTCCCAATACAGAAATCTCTTAGATTTTATCATGTACTTATGGTTTTTTATAATGTCTATTGTTCTTTAAAAACTGACATTTAGCCAAAAAAGGCAATTATTCCAATGTAAGATAAACTCCTACTACGCTAATATATTTTTTTAATAATGAGTGCAAGGGGGCGTGGTCATTGAGCACGCAGTCTCAGCAGGAATATAGGCGCTGTCGCTTTAAGAGCGGCACGGATCCAATTTACTGTTACTCATGTATTTTCATTATCAGCTGTTAATGTTCACTTATCACATATTACATGATTACACACACAGTTAAAGCTGAACTCTCCGAGCACATCACAGATATCCTCCTGAGGAACAAAGAGCTACAAACATGAATAAATCAACTTTAATGTCTCATTTTACAGAAGCCACGTTACTCATTGGCACATGAAATCTGGCTTTTACAGAAGCGTTTTATCTCGATTACAATGTGTTTGCATAATGGAAGGCTGAATTGGTTTTGATGAAGTGTGTTTGTTCTGACAGAAACCCCAAGAGCAGCGTCCAGAGAGCCCACAGGAAGGTCAACAGTGACCCGGCGCTGCGTGTCCAGAACCTGTCTATCCTCGTGCAGCAGATCAAGTCCTGCTATCAGGTGAGCGCTCGGCACTCCTGCGCTTGACTCTCTGCAGTTCTCACCTGTGTTCAGTGTGTGTGTGCCTCTGTGTGTTCCAGGCTGTACCATTGCTTTAGGGTCTGTGTGTGTGTTCACTGATCGTATGTGTGCTGTGTTCCTCTCATAGCAGCCGCTGAGATAATGACTGACCTCTGCGTGTAGCTGCACGTCTGTGTGTGTGTGTGTGTGAGCTGTCACACTGCTCAGACTGTGAAGAGTTAATCTGGCAGCAGTGCTGAACAGGAGTGTGTGAGTGAATGGATCGAGGTGATGTCCTGCTCCTAACCCTCTGTTGTGTTCCAGGAGACGCTGCAGCAGTTGGTGGTGATGTCACTTCCTGATGTGCTGGTGCTGGGCCGTACTCCTCTGAGCGGTACGCCTCTCCTCGCTCTCTCTGCAGGACAACACACACTTAACTGACCATTACGAACACACTTAATCATTAGTAAATACCAATCAAGAGTGGCAGCCCTTCCTTTTTTGTGTAAAATCTGAAAAATAATACCTCTCTCAAGAGAAACGTTAACGCCCATGCAAACAAGGTACTGCAAACAAAAGCCTTCAGAACTGAACTGGGATCTGTTTAAACACAGAGGAGGGTAGTTTGTGTGATGATGTCACTATGTGGATCTGCATGTGTCTGTCACAGGAAGTGGTGCACAGGAAGTGCTCAAGCACTCATTGTCCATGTGAGCCTGTGTTTCCTGTCAGGAACACTCACACACACACATGTACACGGCCGTATGTCCCAGCTCAGGCTTCACACAGTGAGCTCACACACCTGCAGGACCTACCACCCGTACAGCATACGTCACTGTTTGAGGCTGCTTACACACACTCTTCTCTTGTCACAGAGCTGACTCTCAAACAACAGAAAGACACCAGATCTACAAAACCAGACACTACTACTCAGCCTTTGACTTGGTTTTCAATTTCATCTAACCCTGTGTAAAACACAACACACACGTCATATATTCATATTAGGGCAAAGGTGTTCACTTTTCAGATGTGTTCTTGGAGAAGTTTTAAAAATGTGTGTAAAAACCTCAAAAGAGCTTGTCTGGAAGTGTGTGATGAGAGCTCAGCGTGTGTGTGTGTGTTCTCAGAGCAAGGACTGGAGGAGATGAGGAAGATCCTGCTGCTGCTGCTGGGCTGTGCTGTACAGGTAACACACACACAACTCTGTACAGCTATCTCTGTGAGGACATACATTGACTCAATGTAATCTGTAGCTCCTGACCCTTACCCTACCCATCAGAACGAAGTGCTTTACCTAAACCTACCCTTCACCCAATTATAACCTGACGCCTAAAACCAGGTCTTGACCCTCAAACAGGTCTTTAAAGAGCTCTCAGAAAGCGAGGACTGACCAAAATGTTCTTTACTTTATGAATGAATGAATGAAGCATTTATATAGTGCTTTACAATGTATTGCTGCACACCCAAAGCACTTTACAATCCAGTCCTCGTCCAGCACCAGTGTGACAACACTCACCACACAAAAGAGAGACACAGCCAGTCATTGGTTAGGGATTACTGGGAGCCCATGATAGACGAGGGCCAGTGGAGGGAACCGTGTGTCGCTCATCTGTGTGTGTGTGTCTCAGTGTAACAGGAAGGAGGAATACATCGACCGGATCCAGATGCTGGACTTTGACACACAGGCAGCCATCGCAGCTCACATTCAGGAGGTGTGTGTCACACGACATCACGAGTACAGCTCATTGACCCCTGACCCCTGACCCTCTGTGTGTGTGTGTGTGTGTGTGTGTGTGCAGGTGACCCATAACCAGGAGAACGTGTTTGACCTTCAGTGTGTGGAGGAGAGCGAGTCTGTCCTGCATGATAAAGACGTTGTCTTCAGACAGATGACCTTTAACCTCAAGCGCCTCGTCGACGAGAGAGACCAACACGCTGAGGTAACACACACACTCTCGCTGCTGATGTGTGACGAGGTTAATAAATGACCATGTGACCTGTGTGTGTGTCTTTGACGTGTCTCTCTGATGTGTGTGTTCAGATGATGGTGTCTCTGGCTCTGGAGCGGGACAGTGGGCTGGGCTCTCTCCTGGCCGCCCCGTCTCCCGGGGAGTCTCCCAGCATGAGGCGTACAGAGAGTGTGCAGCATCTGTCGGTGGAGCTGGCCGACGCTAAAGCCAGGATCAGACGCCTGCGGCAGGAGCTGTGAGTACAGAAGTTAGAGGAAGTGCTGTGGTCCAGGGGAAGTTACTCTTCTGTTAAACTGGCTCGTCTAATGATTGAGCTCTTCACTCTGTCTCTGTGTGCTGATGTTCTGCTTCAGACTCCAGGACGGCTCGAGTAAATCTTTACTGCTGCTTTGACATGCTGGTAACTCTTTAACAACTCGATTAAGAGCTGTTTGTGTGTGAAACAGAGCTGCAACATTCTGTTCAACTTTCTCTGTAGTTCTCTCACTATTCTGAAGAAGAAAATCTGATGAAATTTCTGTCTCTTAAATGAACTATTCAAAGACAAATACATTTTAACAGCCCCTTTTCACCAGAAAAAACAATGCACACACAGGAATTGAACTTTTAATTTGACAAGTGTCAGATCCCTGACCTTAATGAACCCATTCTGGAAGTGTCTTTTGATTCTCAGTCTGATTTGTGAGAGGATGAGGGAGTTTTAGACACTGAAGGTGTGTTAGAGGTGTTCAGGATGATTCTGCACGTCTAGAATGAGGCCAGGGCTCTTTACCTTGCTTCTGTTCTTGTTTCGTTCACTGCAGGGTAAAGGAGGACAGTCTATTTTAATCTGTGTGCCATAAAAGAATCGCACGGCTCCACTTCCTCTTCCCCCTGATCACGAACCAGATTCATTTAGTTTCAGTGCAGTGTATCAGGCATCGTCACAACTCTCACCTGGTCTCCAGTAAAGTTGATTAGAGTGTGTTAGAGCAAGATTATCACAGCTTCAGTGACGTCAGCGTCACACTACTGAAGCTCAGGTGATGTCGGATCAATTAACCTCACAAGCGGCCCGTCATTAACCCGCAGGCTTACCCGCTTCTGCAGACTAACTGCTTTAATGGCTGTGTTTCAGAGAGGAGAAGACCGAGCAGCTGCTGGACTGCAGACAGGAGCTGGAGCACATGGAGTCAGAGGTCAAGAGACTGCAGCAGGAAGTGAGGCGTCTCTACATCATCACCACTGACTGATAAACACACTTCTGTGTGACACTGAGCTTAGCTAAATCTCTGCCATCTTAATTGTCGTGATGTGTAATGATTACAGTAATTCCTTTAACTACTTACACGCCACAGCTTTACACCGCCAGTAATAGCTCAGCCGATCCTCACACGTGTATTTACAGACGCCGCTGTATCACTGGCTGATCCATGTCATCCAGTAATGATGAATAAATCCAGCCTCTCAGAGAGATGCCTATTCTCTCCCATTTACCCTCATTCTGTGGAATACAAGAATCTAAATAATATTTCCCGGAGCCTGTATGAATATCTAGAGCCACGTTCACACAGCGGCAGAATACGGTTGTCAGTCAGTAGGGTTGTATTTGGGATTGACAACCGTATTTTTTTACCCTGTGCATCTTTCAGTTGTGTTTAGAATTATGTCTTTATGAACGTGCAACGGGAGCCAAGCCCTTATTTATTACCAGTAACCATAGCGACAGTGAACGAAATAAAATCAAAGATGGCGACATCCATAAAACTGAAAGTCTAATCACTGACACGACAAGAGCCGGATCGAGCCGCGAGTTTAGATTTTGATGAGCAGAGTCTAAAATGTTGGCTATTTTAAGATGGCAGACATGCTGACGTGTATGTAGCAGATAAATGTAGAGAAATATTCTTTGTCCAAAAAGTATCTTTTTTATGATGTCTAATCCAAAAAATGATCTTGATTATGGAAAGTGGCAAGAAGTACTAGACTCTCATTTGCTGAGACACTTGTGATGTGTGTTTATCAGAACCTGCAGTTGCTGTGTGATGCGCGGTCACTGCGGGCGTATCGTGATGAGCTGGACGCTCTCCGAGAGAAGGCCGTCAGGGTGGACAAACTGGAGAGTGAAGTGACACGCTACAAAGAGAAGCTCCATGACATTGAGTTCTACAGGACCAGAGTGGAGGTGCGTTCACTTGACTACATGTGTTCACGAGGGAATGCTGGGAATGTTGTGTCGTTATTGATTGAGTGTGTTCACGAGGGAATGCTGGGAATGTTGTGTCGTTATTGATTGAGTGTGTTCACGAGGGAATGCTGGGAATGTTGTGACGGTTATTGATTGTGTTCACGAGGGAATGCTGGGGATTTTGATGGCTGTTATTAATTATATGTGCGTATGCAGGAACTGAAGGAGGACAATCAGGTTCTGCTGGAGACCAAGAGCATGCTGGAGGATCAGCTGGAGTCATTCAGAGCTCGATCTGATAAACATCATGAGCTGGAGAAGGAAAATCTGCAGCTTAAAAACAAGATCCATGACATGGAGATGGTGAGAGAGTATAGAGCAATCAAATGTTTATTTCATCAAAACAGCACTATATAGCACCTCATTAGTTTCCTCTCTCTTATTTTTCCTGTCTAATGGTAAAAGGCACATTATAATTTATAATATTCAATCATAAATCATTGGCATTCTGGTCAGAAGACGTACACAAGAGAGCCACTTTAAATCTGAGATTTCAAACCTCACTGTTACAGTCACATCAGTGTCATAATGACAGAAAACAATTTAGCCGCTTTTCCGCTCTCTTTGTATAACTGTTCCATTCCGTGCCGATCCGAGCTGGGCGGCACAGTTATGGTTGCACTGCAGGGCTGGTAACGGATCTCTTTGGAATGCAGTTGAAATACAATCAGTTGTTGCTGTGTTAACACAGATGTTTACATATGATATAAGGTGTAAATAACCACCACGTTGTGGAGGGTGATCAGAAATGTCTTTAGATTTTAGTACTAATTTAGGGCCCTATGATTTCCATGATGCGTAAAACACAGACGGAATCGCGGAATCCACTCATATAAGCGGAATTCAGTTCGGAATTTGTCTATTTTTTAATGAACCAATCATATTGACATAAGGACTAGTGTCTGTAAATATTAAGCCGCAGAAGTTGATTTAAATATGATTCCTGCACGTGTCTGTTAATGAATGGCGTAATCTCGCGGTTTGTTTACGACACACACACTGAAGCATGCGTGATGTTCGCCGTGTTTTCAGTGTCTGCTGTCTTACTAAATGTCATGAGGACAGAAACACCGCAATCTTCACTTCATGAGTATTCTACCGTTTGATTTGAGTAAAGCTAGCATCAGATCACATGTACAGAACTGTAAAGGTATTAGGTTTAATTTGAAGTCATTATGCCTAATACTATTTTTCATTAGAATGTACACATATCTAGGGCTGTGCATCGAGTTCGTCCCCGTACCATTCGGTACCCATGTTCGATATCTAAAGGGGTTAATCTCGTTCGTGTCAGTGAGCCAATAAGACTGCAGCACTAGCCAGTGTGTTTGACCAGAAGTGTGTGAAATAGCCTTATGTTATTTATATCATTTACACGACTGCACCTCATTTCTGTCTCTGCATTAAGTTGAGCTTTCTGTATCACGCACGGTGCATTTCCGCCACTACAACAATTATTAATACAGTATTTCTTCAGTGTTTCAAACTGTAATATAAAATCCCCTTTATTTTCCAACAATAAAATTTTATTTAAATTAATTAAAGACAAGTGTTATGCCTTCAAAAATGTAAATACACATCATTTTAAGAGGGTAAAAATGACAAGTTTATTGTAAGAATGAATAAAACTGCACTAGTGTAAAGGTAGCACAACAGGTGTGTAAGCTGAAAACTAATTTGCACTGGTGGAAAAGATCCGGTCTTTACTTTCATGGTTAGGGTCTTTATTTTCATTTGCGTCTTTTTCTTGCTTATTTTACATTAAGTTCAAGATTTCTCAAATTAATTTCAGAATATTTAAAGTATTATGTGAAATGAGTAATATTTTTCTTTTACTGATGTTAGTAGACACATAGTAGTTGACGTAGTTACTCACAGTTAGTGATCATGTCTATCAAAATAAAGTGTAACCGTTATTATATTCAGGTTATATTGTGTGATATATGTGTAGAGACTGGGGATGCTGACTGATGTTGTTGTGTTTCAGGAGCGAGACATGGACAGGAAGCGCATGGAGGAGCTGCTGGAGGAGAACTTGACGCTAGCGGTGGCCCAGAAACAGAGCATGAACGAGTCTCTTCATCTGGGCTGGGAACTGGAGCAGCTCTCCAAAACCACTCCCGAGCTCACCGAAGGTGCGCTCCACTCACGCTCAGCCACAGACGGGGCATGTGGGGCATATTTAGTGATAAATCCCTGATTATGATGCTTTGCCAAGATGGTGAAGTGACCTAAATACAGGATGTTTTGTGAAGAGACGAGACGTCAGTTTTCTGGTGTCCGTGACTCTGAGAGTTGTTGTGTGTTGTGTTGTGAATGCAGTGCCGCAGAAGTCTCTGGGTCACGAGGTGAGCGACCTGACGTCCAGTCAGCTGCTGAAGCTGGAGAAGGAGAATCAGATGCTGCTGAGGAGCGTGGAGGAGCTGAAGGCCTCCAGTGAGAGCAGCTCGCGCCTCCGACTGGAGAAAGACAACCACAAACTCAGCCAGCAGGTCAGAGTTCACACGCCTCTGAAAACATAATGTTTATTTGTGAGACTTGAGAATGACGGGTCAAAAGTGTTTCAGATTTTTCAGCTGCTTTCACACGTTTTCAAAACTTAACCTTAAAAAACAAATCCCAAACGCAAAAAAAACTGAAGATGAGACGATTGCATCTCAAGGGGTTTATCCCAAAGAATCAGATTTGTTGCTAATGTAGCACTGCATTCAATATATCACAAACACATATCCAAAGTGAAGATTTGACAACACCTTTGTCATTATATTAATTCCTGTTAGATCTGTGCGTTACAGAGAAACTGTGTGACAAGATTCTGTGTGTAAGCAGCTGAAATAAAACTAAAGATTAGACTGATTTAGACTTTCTTCAGAATAGTGTGCGCTGATCACTCGTTCACAACGAGAGCAGGATTAGTAGTAAGGAAGTCCATTCTGGTGTGGCTTCCTGAAGCTGTGAATAAATTCTGTTCCTCACACAAAGAAAGGAGAACCGTTTGAACAGAATGGGTTAAATGTTGTGTGGTCTTAACGGAAACTGAGCTCTGAGAGCAGGATCATATTCATCAGTGCGTAATCCGAGTTCAAATCTGATTTGGGTTCAGTTAAGCTGCTTCCGGAGCATTAGCCGCTCATAGGAGTTTGATTGCTCATTATGAGCGTGTCCATCTGTCAGATGAGCGTCGTGTGTCTGAGAGTGTATGAAGAGGTGTGTGTCTGCGCAGCTGGAGCAGCTGCAGGCGGAGCTGAGCGCGGACAGAGAGAGTCTGCGCAGCGCTGAGAGTCTGAGCGCAGACCTGCTGAAGGAGAAGGCTCAGCTGGAGAAGACTCTGGAGACGCTCCAGCAGAACTCGGACAGACAGGTACTCGCACTAAACTCTGAGAGCGAGGTGCTGCTCAGACATACACAGACATGCTGCGGCAAGCATGAGAAAAACACATAAAACACCAGCCCCCAACAACGCGCCTCAACTAAGGACCTGCATGCCTGAGACGTTTGGCCTAAGGGTTTCTCAACACTGAAGCAAGACTTTATACACGTTAACGGCACAGAGAGCATGGCTGTAGATTACCAGTAGAGGACCTATTGGTACATGCTGGTGGATTTACACATCATTGCTCAATACTGAACTTCAAAGCATTGTCTTAAAACGCTTTAAAGCTTACTACAGAACAACCCCTTTGAATAGGGCTGGGCAATATGGTGAAAAAATGAGATCTCAATTTTATCAGAACATTTGACCAAATCAACTTTTCAAAATCAAAATTTAACTACAGCATGATTTTTCTTCATTAACCCTCTAGTTAAAGAAGCTTCTATTCCAAGTGCAGCACGTGATGTAAATATTAAACTTGTTAATTATCTTTCCAGAAATTATGCGTGAACTACAACGACATCTTGTACAAATGTGTCTTATACACATTAAGTGTTCAGAAATCATGCTTTAGACATTCTAAAAAGTCTAGGTAATTTAAATGAAAAGTGACTGAAGGTAAAACACCAGTAGACTATTATTAGCTATAGATGTTGTGTAGAAACAACAGCAGCTTTCAGATTGTCACATTATGCAAACATCAGATATCAGACATTCAGTACTTGTGCTATTCAGTTGCACAGCTTATCCATGGTTTTTCTGTGTGAACATGGATGTGTTCGACTGTTGCATTCAAGTTAAAGGGCTTGTATGATGTTGCTATAAAGAACCTTATTTTGTGTATTTGGTGTAATGCGGTGTAAGTAACATTATTTTCCACATACAAAAAAAGCATGCTGTGCTCTGATTGGCCAGCTATGGAGTGTATTTTGATTGGCCGAATACCTCAAGCGTGTGGTGGAAATGTTATGTTATATTAAATATGAAAACAAAGGTACTTTCAAAGGTAGTCAGAAGCACCAGACTGTCCTTGCAAAGTTAGAATTGTCCCACTTTATAGAAGCAGTCTCTGAGCACAGCTGGGCTTATCTCCTCCGTAAATGTGCTGAACACACTCCAATATCTGTGTTCAACTGTTCTGGAACAGTGTTGAAACACAACTTAACA
>JAUMHR010000063.1:68869-78888 GCA_032361145.1 Enteromius fasciolatus | reverse complement strand
TGTTGATGTCTTAAATAATAATGTCAAATAACCAACATTTCTCAAAATGGATATATCTCGTTTTGCAACGAAACTCTCCAAATCTTTATTTTGCAACCTTTTAAAACATCAGTTGTGAATGGAGACCCTGTCTGCCGTCATGGTTTGGCATTGCTAAGGCCAGGCCTGAAGTGTTGCACAGATCTTTTGAATGGTCCAAAACCTCTGCTTCATCAAATGACTGGACTGGTTCATCAAAGGCAGCTTGCTGGAGCTGAAGAAACTAGCTCACATCTTAAAGCCCAGATATAATTCAAACCAAATCGAAGAGCGAACTGAAAAGGACGTTTTGAGTTCGTTTGGGCAGTTGGCAGAGTTGGTTTGGGCTCCTAAACACCTTTGAGCTACCATTGCTCCAAGGCAGCTACTCAATGGTGGGGCACAGGTTTAGCGAAAGCAATCGATTCCTACAAAGAGATTACAACGAAGCTTGTGTCAGTGACCCAGAGTTCTGCAAAAAGTGAGAAACACAAAACACGGTGAAAAGAATGCAGGGAAAGTGAAAATATAAGGTAGCAAGTACCAAATACATGCGTTTATAGATAATCCACCATACTGCTGCAGCTGCTGCTGTTGTCCTTCTTTCAAAGTGAACTTTTTAAAAAGGTTTTACATTTAATAACGCTGTTTTTATCAAACGTATCGGTTACATGCAAGCGTCGTGTCATGTTTACATTAATCTAGACCCCGCCTCCAGCAGAGCCAGAAACAGTACACCGTCACTCAGCCTTTCCCGGATAAGACGTCTGTTTGAAGTATATGCAGCTTTGGTTGATCTCCCTGATAAGGATGAGAACAAGATATGCAGGCTGATTTCTTCCAGAACACAGCGAGGATGGGCAAGAGCTGGTCGTGACAGTGAACAGCACTCTCTACAGCGCTAGACCATACATGTCCAGCAGCTCTAGCCATGGCCCATAATATACCACACCTTCCTGGAATTAATGAAGAATCTAAACTCTTCAGGAATCCAAGTAAACTTGAAAATAGTTTGTTTACCCAGACTCTGTCAGTAGTCTGTGGAATTCTGGGAATGGAGACTACACGCTCAGTTATGCGGCAGATCTGAGAGACGTTCACCGTGAGCAGAATCCGAGGAGCCTGAAGCAGACAGCAGGAGTGACGAGGGGGTGATATATCTGCAAGAGTTCTTCCGTTTCCTCAGAGTGTGAGGAATGTTGTTCAGAATCACTAAAGTGGTTTCCACTAGGTCTTTGAAAAACTTTGGAAGTTGTAGTTACAAGGAGTTGCCCTCAAACCCAGTGACATCTGGAAAGTCCATTTATATTCATGCATTTAACTCATGCTTTTATCCGAAACAGTCTTTCTGAGTACAGGGTGTCATTGAGAGCTGAACTGAGCTCGTCGTTGTTAGCACCATACTCTACTGTTTGGGCTACGCTACACGAATGCTAACTAGCTCCAGGGCACTTTAAAAAGTTTAACATGCAGCTTGGACAAATACTGGCCTTAGTACTCATCTCTTTATTTATAAAGGGCTTTGAGAGGCAATCCACAGACTGCATTGGCTGCTCTCTCCTCAGTTTGCCTAGCACTGAAACAGAACTACAGACAGCGGTACACCAACACTACACACCATCCTCTCTCACTTAAACTGCACGAAGGCAAACCATATTAGGTTGCTTTAAGTTGGTTACAGTTAACCATTCAACTGTGTAATCTCTACCAGGCTAATCTCCAGAGTTTCTCCATCTGCCTGTGGGTCATCTTCGCTCATCCTGAACATCCCTGAGCTCCCCGGGATGTGCAACCAATACAGCTTGCTGATGGTATTGTAGTAGTGACCTAATCATGGCTATTGAAGGCCTAGAGGAGGTGTGCGATCTGGAAGGGGGATGCTAATCAAGCCAAACCATTAGCAAACTGATAGTGGAAGACTGGAGATAAATGCATGACCAGCACAGGCCTTCGATAGGGCAACTGGGAATTGATCTCCCATTAAAAGTACAACTCAAAAGATGTGAAACTCATTAGTAGACCTCACTAATGTGAGCACATGAGCCAAAGTGCCTCGTAAAGACCGCTGGTGCCTGTGGTTTCTACGATCTGCTTGGGTTCACAAGCGCTTTAGGAAAACACAGCCCAGTCTGTTACTGAACGATCCTTAATACACGGTGTGGCACATTACTGCATTGATGGTCTCAGATGTCTAAAGGATGTGCTCTCAGATAGAAAGCATCATCTCAGATACCTGCCCTTCAGAGAGTGATGCTTTCATCATCACCAGGAGGCACACAGGCTCCAGCAACGACAGGATAAGAGCCAGGATACACAGTTGTGCTTAAACGTCTCTGTAGTCTGCTAATGCCATGATGCAGATGCATGTTAATACACTGACTTTATTCTGTGAGAATTTCATCATGAACACAGCGACTGGCCTTCTTTCCTTGTACAAATCTCTTGCATTACATGACGTTCTTGGAGGCATGTCACTGAGCTGCAGGCCCCCTGATGAATTTCCCCAGCCTGGTCTTACTCCCAAATTCAGCATTTCTGCCTGAGGTGATTAAACCGGGATTAGGTTGTTTGAGAGTGTGTCAATGTCCTCTCTTCGGGTCTGAGGAGGAGAACAGATGGCACGGTGTGTGTTTAGACGGGACAGGCACACAGCTTAAGATGAACAGCTTTTTGTGTTTGCAACAGCATTATAAGAACAGCTGCCTCACAGAATAGCACAGACGTCTTCAGCCCTGCTCCTCGAGGTCCACTGTCCTGCAGAGTTTAGGGTGACCATACGTGCCATTTTCCCAGGACACGGTCTCCTGGTTTTGTTTGCCTGTGCGGACCGACCAGTGTACGACATCGGTTCCTTATGTTTTAAAGATGCTCTGGAGATCATTTGAATCAAAGCAATATAGAAATTCTGGGAGGGCGTGTCCTGGGAAAATGGCACGTATGGTGACCCTAGCAGAGTTTAGCTCCAACCCTGATCAAACTCACCTGAAGGAGACAGTCAATGTAGAAGCAGGTAGGAAATAAACTTTGCAGGAGGGTGGGAGCATGGATCAAGACCTCTGGAGTAACAGACAGCATGAGCTTAATCTCTGTTGAGGACGGCAGCGGACTGGGCTTCTCTCTACAAGCTTGTGAGGGTTGGATGGGTGCCACGAGGTTCTCTCTTGCTCATGTAATGTCTGAGGGAAATCTTGGAGAACTTCCAGGTGTCCTGAATGCTGACTAGTTGCCAGGTGACTGAACTAGTAGACATTGAGGTTATGACTAGGCTACAACCCTGGTTCTCTTGGGGTTATGGACCTCTTTGTGCATAAGATCCCCTGAATTATTGTCACTGACATTATCGATATCACAATAAATACCAGAAGTTATTGTGGTAAGTTTTTAAGCCAATACCACCCAACATTATTCAATAAAGACAATAAAATTCCCAAAATAAATAAGAAATAATATACTGGCCATTAACCTGAAGGGGTCATTTAGTTTGATGATTGCTGGAGGTGCTTTACAGGACACGGGTCACCTGACTAGAGGTACTGTTTCTGCAGGAGGGGGAACTGGATCACGCTGAAGATGAGGAAACTGATCAAGCCAAAGACTCGCGAGCGCATGCGTTCTCTGACGCAGACCCCGCCCCGCTCCGAGTCCAGCGAAGGGTTCCTGACCCTGCCTCAGCCGGACAGTCAGGACAGCTCGTCCGTGGGCTCCGGGTCTAACTCTCTGGAGGACACGCTGACCCTCCGCAGCAGCAGTGAGTATGAGCTCGCTCAGAGGCATGGTCTGGCTGCTCGTACACGTTGGTGGTGTGTGTGTGAGTTTATAATTGAGAAATGTCACTCCTGGTCCCGTCCACCGTCATCAGTGAAGTGCCCTACGACTTTTCCAGAAGAATCATTGGTTTGTTGAAGGGGTCATGAACTGGTGGTACTGTTCTCGGAGTATAATGTTATCAGGGTTTTTACATTAAAATACATCATTTAGAAGTAGTAGGCTATTTTCTGTCCTGTTTTAACCCCCCTCATCAGAATGCTCTGTTTGAGAAAGTGTGTAGGAGTGTAGACATTTGGAGTTTACTCACTTTAATTGGTGCGGCCCGAATATTCACCAAAAAGCTTGCGGATCACGCTATGTGCGCCAAACGCCTGAAAAGCTCAATTCGTGCCATGTCATTCATGCAAATCATGCCTCAGGAAGTCTGCTCGTGCGTTTGCCTTGTCTTGACATGTAAAAAACTCATCCACCACTGCTCAGGTGGTGGATGACTACTACTGTCAGGTCCAATAGTCACACAGCATCGCCCTCTAGTTTTTAATATGCCTGAAAATCCTGTGTCAAATTGTGCTGTCTTTGTTGATGAAGCACGAGTTCGTACTGGTTTCATAAAAAATAAAAGTTCATTCACTCTTTCGTAACGCGTGGATCAGAATGAAAGCAACACAGACACTGTTTTCCACAGTTTGGAGCATCTTTATGGTTTGTTTTGTACGTGGACCTGCATCTGTGATAAACACAAACTACAGTGTAGGTTAGTCACCAGCATCTCGTTAGTAAAGCTGGTTCTGTGATCAGTAGTAGATCATTTAGAGAGAACTGTCATACATTTCAGAGTAGAATTACTGACTAGAGCGTTATTGATCAGAGAAACAGATACGTAAATATAACATGATTCCTAAATATCTACAAACAGTCAGTAAAGCACACAACATAGTTATTCTAAGCAGTGATAAAAGCTATATCAATTAGCATTGTATTATTATGTTCCTTATTATAAAAAAACTTCCGATTGGAGATTCACTGATGATCACGGAATCAGGCTTCACTGAAAAATACACCGTTGCTATCACGGCTTCTGTCCAGTTAACATATCAGTGTGATTCATCAGGATTTATTGTCTACGACAATACTAACAAAAACATTTAGAGTTCAGAAACGTACAGGATGTTTGAAGAACACTAACTAATATTAAAAGGTGTGATGCAAACTTACCTTTTTAGATGTCTAAAGATCAAGTTGATTTTGGTTTCTCAGTTCATGACCCCTTTAATCGATCATCACAAGGACCAGTCAACAGAAAGTTATTAAATGTGTGTTTATTGCGTATGCGTGAGCCTCGGACAGAAATCTGCTCTCGTCACATGCACGTCTGAGCTAGAGAAGTGTATGAGATGTATGATCGTGCACTCTCTCTTGTGTTTTCTTGCTTTCTGTGCCAAGGGAAGAGAGTTGAGAAAAGCCAGCCGCAGGCTTCCTCTAACGGTACGCTGTCAGGCAGCCCATGAACACTCAGCATCTGTGTTCTTCTCTAATATTAAAAGGTGCAATGCAAACAGTGTGTGTGTGTGACTGAAGTTCAGCGCCATACTTCTCCATCTGTGTGAGAACAGGGATGACCTGGGACTCTCTCCTGCATTGCACGCTTTAATACTCATTTGCTGTTGTCCTGTTGGCATCAGACGGTGTGGCGTAGTTTCACTACACGTGTGTTCATCTGAGTGATCGTGTTTTGGTACGAGCATCGGTTCACCTGCTAACCTGCATCTGTTCTCTCCTCCCGCTCGGTGCGCTTCTTTGTCCGGCGACAGCTCTGAAAAAGCTTCCGTTCATGAGGAACCGATCCAAGGAGAAAGACCGAGTGAAGGCCGTCTACCGCCGCTCTATGTGTAAGACCCCTGCTCGTCCTCATCCATCGCTCTTCTGCAGCAGTCGTCTAAGCACTCCCATCATGCATCAGTCACTTCTCTCCTGACCCACACGTCGACACAGACCATCAAAAACTAAAACTACCGTTTCCTGCTAAGCATACTACAAATACATGTACATACTATATGCTTCATAAAAATACCCTGCAGTTGTTCTTTTAGTGTACTAAACTGGTGTCCATGAAGATATGCTGCTGTATTTGACTGAGCTGAAGTGGCTCTTCGGATACACTATAAATATTGCATTTAAAGACGATATTATTCAAAGATCATACAATTCTCATTAATAGTTACATTAGAACACATTTTGACTTAACATCACGTCTAAAATATAATAAGTCTCTCAATCGATATGTCTGTAAATATGTTAATAGTGCTTGGTATTAATGTATGTTGAATATATAACTTCTTTACCAGTGAACTCAGATTAGTCAGATTCTTGAGGTTATGACCTCAGCCCAAGTCAGATCTGTTTGGAGAATTCATCCTAGACTCATAAATGTTTAGATATGTCCTGTTGTTTGTTTTTAAGCCAGCCGCCCCCCACAGTGAGGACAGTGTCATGTAATATGTTGGGCAGCGTTGGGGTCAATTCAGGAATGAACTCAACAATTCCAATTCAAAGAAGGAAATGAATTTGGAATTAGACAACAATTAAAGGAAACAGAATTGGAATTACAGGAAGTGAAATTCAATTCAGGAAGAATTCCACTGAATTCTGTTTATTGCTGAGCGTTTATTTGTCATTGCATTTAAAGACACACATTTGAACTGTATTTATGTTGATTTACAAATATCAAGAAATATGTAAGAAATAGAGTTGATCAAATGCAAGTAAATAAAAATGAGAACAGTACATTACGAATTAATAACTGAATGAGAGTGGTGATAAATTTCTGAATACGTTCAATATATGATTACCAAATGTTTTGGTCTTGATTTAAACTTTATTATTAATTCAATTACATAGTGAATTTCCATGTATTTACATTACATAACTTAATGTGATTCAAATGCATCAGTCATGTGTGAATAGAACAGGTAAGATTAAAAGTCTCAGTGTTCATGTGTTTCTACACTGATGCATTTGATTCACATTAAGTTGATTTGTTTATGTTAAAGTTATGTAATCGAAATTCATCGTTGGGGTTAGTTTAAATCAAGACCAAAACATTTGGTAATCATATCTTGAATGTATTCAGAAATTTATCACCACTCTCAGTCAATTATTAATTCGTAATGTACTGTTCTCATTTTAATTTACTTGCATTTGATCAACTCTATTTCTTACATATTTCTTGATATTTGTGAATCAACATAAATACAGTTCAAATGTGTGTCTTTAAATGCAATGACAAATAAACGCTCAGCAATAAACAGAATTCCACTTCCTGTAATTCCAATTCAATTCCAATTCCATTTCCTGTCAGCTGCATACAGTGAATTGGAATTTACCATTCATTCTCAATTCAATTCATGAATGGCCCCAACCCTGATGTTGGGGTTAGTTAGTGCTAGTGTCCTGCTGGACGTGCAGTATTAGTGTGTCTGCTCTGACCTCATCAGTGTGTCCATCATCATCTCTCCACTGCTGTCCTTGATCTCTGTCTCGTCTCGGGTGTCCACTCATGTTGAACGCGTATGTCTCATGGTACGTTCACACCAGACGCAACTTCTGCGAATAAATCGCGATATTTTGAGTTTACTCGCTTCATTCGCGAATCCGCGTCATGAGAGGGGCTTCTGCCAGGCGGCTCCATTCTCTGTGAAAGTGTTCAAAATATCGCTGTTATTGTGCCATGAAATGCAGTATTTCAGGCGAGAATTTCACGAGTTCGCTCTCTCTCATTAATAAATAGTTTGATAGAATCAAGAAGAAGCAGATTTGTCCGGGAAGCACCCGGTAGAGCGGCTGAGCCGGTAGACCGGATCACCAGCTGCTCTACCGCCGATTTCGGAGCCGCGAGCTCCACGGGAACACCGGGTGCTCAGTACTCATGTATCCGCCGAGGGCAGCCTCACCGCGGCTAGTTATTCTGACACCTGCTGCTGCCTCCTGATGTCTCTGTAGTGGTTAAACAGGAGGTAAAATTAATTTTGGGTATATCTCATAGGCAAACTCTAGTTTAATGAATCTATTATTTATTTCCTTTTTATTCCTGTTTCTATGAAAATACAAAGATGTGTCGTACAGCGACGATGATTTTGTCCTCCATAGTTTCGGAAGTCTGCCTCTGTTTGCTAGTAATCACGTCACTGCTAGAGCAAGCTCCTGATTGGTTAACGCGGCACAAATTTTCGCCAAAGTTCAGATTTTTTGAGCGAACTTGAGCAATTCGCGCGAATCGCGTCGCAGAATGTCTAATTGCGTCTTTGCATTGACTTGTAACATGTAAATCACTTGCACTTAACACTTCCTTCGCATCTGGTGTGAACGCAGCATCACAGGCCTCCAGCGTGTTAATGCTGTGTGTACGTGTGTGTCTCAGCCATGAACGACCTGCTGCAGACGATGGCTGTGTCCGAGGGGCAGTGGTCCAGCAGCACGGATCACCTGGAGGCTCCAGACGAGGCCCTCGCAGCCCAGCACGTGAAGGAGTTCGGGTCCCTGGACTACGCCGGGCTGAGTCTGACCCGGGGCCGCAGCGCTCGCCTGCGCTCCGATACAGGTCTCAGTTTACTGTCTTGCGTAGGAATTATTGGGTTTAGTTATAATTCAAAGCGTTCTATTCGTTCATCATGTATGAATATATTCAGTTGTAGTTGGTTATTGTGAAGCGCTCCTGTTCCGGGATGAACTGTTTAGTTTTCTTTATTTTAGAAAAGCACAATGTTTTCTTGATTTCCTAAGTGCACACAATTAATAGACCCTGTACAGTTCTCTTATCACTCTTATCTTTATCAGCAACAATTACAGCGTATTTGATTAGTTTCCACTGATGCCCTGCATATTATTCTAGATTACGTTTCAGCTAACATTGCCATATGCTTTAAGTATTTTATATCTATAGATTTTATTTTCAGCAAGTCGTAATTACATCATAAGCCAAGTTTCCATCCAAGGCTTTTTTGCTGAAAAATATTTAGCGTTTTAAATATGTTAACGATATAGCTGATGGAAATGCTAATTATCGATAAAATTTTGTAAATGTCAACACAGTATTTTTCCGTTTAACTTTAGCGCGTGAATTCTAAATCGATAGAGCGCTTGAGTTTTTTCCCTTTATAAAGAAACAGCTTACTATACTCCATCAAGAATAAGATTATTCTAAACTATTCTAAATATTTATTTTATTTGTGTACAGTCACAATAAAAACAGTTATGCTTTTGTAAATAAATGGATGCTGCTTTCAAGAGCGCATCACAATAATGAACTGAAATTCAGCTTATAGGCTGCTACTTGTTGTGTTCTTTCGTTTTGTTTTGTTGATTTATTATTTATTTACAAAAAATGTATATTTGGCATATGAGCCTTTTTTTCTTTTATAGTTTATGTTTTTCTCTGTTCGCACAAGCTCTGCGCGTGATGTGATTCGTGCTGCTGTTTTCATGTATAAAATGAATCCCTGGAAGCAAATTAAGTCACAGCCACGTATCAATTCAATTTTAATTTACTTGTAATTTAGTATATTCTTGTTGGTTAATAATAAAATAACCTAAATTAATATTCCTATTTCCAATGCAGCCTAATAACATTTATTTTTATGTACGCCTCGATGATAATTTAATAAAGGGCTTTTTTTGTTTGTTTTTTTCCCAAATGGATTAAGAACAGACTATTTGCATATGATTTGCGCAACATGTGAAATTATGTATGGAAACACCAAAATGTATGCGACAATTCGTTATTTTAAGGATGGTGTCATCACGTACACCATTTTATCGGTAAAAGGCCAGTTTGATGGAAACAGGCGAAAAAAAAAAAATTCTACAAATGCTCTTTGTCGATAACAAAACAGCGTAAAAACGGGATGGAAACGGGGCTATAGACATTGTCTCAGTTGATGCTCATAATTTTCTTCATATTGTGTTAGTATCTGACACCACACTACGAAAGATCTTCATGATTAGCCTGGGTTTGCACTTCCTGTTTTTCCCTGCTTGAGAATTTCTGTGCAATGAACGGATGACCTTAGCACACGTGTGGCTTGGTTTACAGTTTCTGCTTCACTTGCAAAAAGAACAGTGTGAAAGAGAAGCGCAGCAAACAAATCAGCACTGCTGTGAACCAAGGTTATTTTCGTAAACGAAAACTGAAACTAAGACGAAAACTATTGGTTAAAAAACATTTTCGTAAACTGAAA
>JAUMHR010000062.1:18026700-18041946 GCA_032361145.1 Enteromius fasciolatus | reverse complement strand
AGAGAGAGAGAGAGAGAGAGAGAGAGAGTAATACCATCTATCTATCTTTCTATCCTTTTTATTTATTTATTTATTTTTATAAATTCCAGTCATAATCAGATCTTGGAAATTCCTGCACAGAATTTATAAAGTCTATTTTCTAGCTCATTTACACTATAAATCAAACAATATAAGAAAAAAAATCTACTTTTAAAAATACATTAAAGTTAGCACTACAACTGCTTAATATGTACAAGACATACACACAGATGACTACAGTATGCAATCCCAATTATTTACAGTATATTATCAATAAAAAAATAAATAATTGACTTTTACAATACAGGTTTACACCTGACCCTAGATATGTTCACCTGAACTCCTGTCTATAGATAGATAGATAGAGCATCAGTGATGCTGTGGTGACGTCATCACCTCCGCGCGCTCGTGGAAGAAGCTGCTGATGATGCTGGAGCTGAGGTGCGAGTCCAGGTCCTGCTTCGGTTTGCTGCTGTAGTTCCCATCAGGCTCCGCGTTTCTCTCAGACTCCTGCAGCGACAGATAAACCCAGTTGAGAAGTTGCGCGGGCTGATAAACCGCGTCCAAACTCATCTTCCTTATAAAGCGGTCCAGCTCGGAATAAAAAAGGTGGTGTTAGTCGATGTGTGCCAGCAGGTTCTGGCACTGGTGTCGGCTCACACTGAACCCATTGTGGCTCAAAGACGAGACGGGACAGCTCGTGCGGCTCTGAGGAGGAAAGTTAAAGCGCATATCATTCACCGCACTTTACCAATCCCGCTGTGCTCAGGAGCTGCCTGATGAATATTCATGATCTTGGGCCTCGCCATTGGAAGGTTACCAAGAAACGTCATCATGATATGATTAATATTCAAAAACACGCACGACGATTCTGATGCGCGCCAGCACTAATTAATATTCATGAGCTGAGACTCTTTTTTTACATTTATCATAAACAAAAAACCTTAATTTGTGATTTATGAAAATGAACGATTTTGTAACTATTTATCTTTTGCAGGTTACTTGTTTTATTTTTGTTTAAAGACATAAATAACATATTTATACTAATAACATTGTAACACAAATACACACACATAAAATGAACAAGGGGTGTTTCTCTGTTTTTGCACTCAAGTACACCCAAATGTCTTAACTGTAGGCTACTGTGGTAAACATGCTTCTATGTTTGTAATAATCATAATATATTGCTTTGCATTACATTAATATATTGTATATTAGACACAAATTGACTACTTTTTATTAGTGCAACCCTAAATGTTTGATAACTGCTGCTAAATTCTGAAAGTTAAAAAGTTAGTTAAATAATCTTTATGTTTACTTTAATTTTTGAATCCCAGTGTGTTTTACTGATGTGGCAGACTCGTGACTTAATCTGATTAAATCAGTTCAAATCAAAATCCAGGCCTGACTCAATGTGATCGTTTGCGAGTTCTGCCCTCTGGTGTTCGTTTTTATCTATTGCAGGCTCTTTACAGTAAAGTAGTTTAACTTTGAAACGTGACACTCCTTTTGTCTGTGTTTGTGTAGGTGTGTCTTTTAGGGTATTTTTGCTTTTCCTAAACAGCTTGTTTCATATGTACATTACAAATGAAGAGAAATATTATTTCTCTCTGTAAGAAATTAGAGTTGAAAATGAGATCTGTGATTTATTGTGGTTTGTGTGATGTTTTGTAAAGCTCAGGGCAAGCCTGGGAAATTCTTAGAAATGGTGTTTCCCTCCCTTATCTGGAAGTGGATGATATGCAGCTCTCAGGACGCACCTGACGTAAACGTGACCAGTTTTTCCACTGCTGTTCACACAAAAACTCAAGCCAAACCCATACAACTCTTTTATATTTCTATGCATGTTTATGTGAGTGAGTGAGAGGCCTGGACAGACGTTGGTGGAAGAGGAGCGTCTGTCATTTTCATGCAAATGCTTTTTTGTTTATGTTGGACAGCTGCCACCTTCCTTTCACATTCAATATCATGGTCAGTATTAGTCACGTGAGGAGGATTTCTCTGTTGTTTTATATGATACAGATCTGCCACACAAACCAGTTTTTGCACTCATTCAGACCAAATGTTGTAAAGTTCTCCATGAAGTATACAAACCTTAGCTTATAATATGTTCAGATGCCTGGCATCCTTACAAAAACTAGCATTCAGCATTTTTTTTCCAGACTTAAAGAGCCGTCACTATTTGAAAAGGTTATAACCCAGCTAACAGGAAACGTTATGAACGTAACCTCTCAAAGATATGAGCAGATATTATAGCATTAACGTTAATAGAACGCTTGTTTACAATGTTGTCAAAAAGTGAGCACTGAAACATAATTTATACACCAATCATGGATCTGTTTTCTGTTAGTTAGAAGTTTGCCTAATGTTACATGATTTAGAATGTAACATCCAAAAAGTAACGTTCCTGTAATGCTAGTTAAATGATAAAATGTTACCTTAACGTCTGTATAACAAACAATAAAAAAGTGACGTTTTTAACTTAAAACGTAATGCGAACGTTAGTAAAACGTTCTCAGAACATATTTTTGTTAGCTGTCAAATATGACTGCTACATACTAGCAACTTGATTACTGATTAGTAAATAAAACAAAAAAGTAAATAAATAAATACATTAAGGAACAATGTTTAGCAACCCACATAGCCTAGAATCATTATTTTTCTTTAAAACAAAACTAATTAGTGACGCGATCCTGCAGGACAGGGATGTGTTTTGTTTTCCCATGTTTGATTTGGATGTTAAGACTGGATCGGGTCACACCCACCGTGACACACAGCCGCCCTCCACTTCCTCATTTTCACTCCATACTTGCGACCTCCAATCATCACATCACGCACACACATCCCGGTAAGTCTTTTCCATTTACAATCTTTCATACCGCATTATAGGGCAATATATCGCGCGTTCGCGGTGTTTCCCGCGTGACGCGCTTGATACAATGTAACACGATGTAACTTTTTGCGCACGGTTCCGCGTTTAGATCGTGCTTTAGATGTTTGTTAGTAAAGCAGTGTCGGATGTTATAAATGTTTGCGAATTGAGACGCGTGTTTTCAGATGGTTTGGGCGTGTGTTGTGTAATCCGAAATATTCGGCTGCCATTTTTCTGTCTGTAGGCAGAGAGCGATGCGGATTTGCCGAGCGGTCAAACAGCGTATGCTGTAGTATGTAGTATGCGACTGTGTGTGTTTCAGTACGTGTTTAGACACGATATGTGCTGCATCTCTCAAATAACACAGTGACATTATGATGGTTTCTGATCTAAAGCAGGATGTGTGAGAGGTCTGAGGTTTAACAACTCATCTCTGGTTTAACAAGCACGCTGAACTAAACCACCGCTCACTAATAGCGTACAGTCACGCTAGAAAGTTAATGAACCCTTAAAGGCATAGTTACCCCAAAAAGGAGATTCAGTTATCATTTACTAGTCCTCAAGTTGAACCAACTCTGTATGAATTGGTAAAGGAACTATCGACTTCCCCATTGAATTCCCCTCTGCTTCACAAGGCTTAAGCTAGTGTCATACTAAAATGCGTGAGCTGTTTAAACTGAAAGTATCTTGTTCTGACATATCTTAAAATACGCCAGTGTCCTTGTTCAGTGTCAAGATGCGCTTGTAATGTTTTCTAAGGCATTTTTGTAAAAGATGCTTAAATGTCTTATTTTTACTGCCTAGTCCTGGCTTTAGCTAAGCATTGTTTGTGAAACCGGGCCTTGGAGTTCAACTAAATATACTTAGTAAATCTAAGCAGCTTTGACCAGTAAGTGTTTATATGCTACTGCTCAAAGTTCAAACGTATCTCTTATGTCTTCTGTTAACCTATGGCCTATATTAGTAGAAGAACACACCTAAAAAACCTACCCCACACACACGTATTGTTTGGCCTGTGGTATATGCACATTGGGTGTTGGATTGCAATGTTGAAGTATTCACTCCTTAAAGGCTTTAAAGATTCCTTATCATGCTAATGTCTTCTGGGTTAAGATGTGTGTGCTGACGGGGACCGGCCCGAGTGTTTGTGAGGGCCTAAACAAGATTACAACAATGGGTCTCTCTCTCTCTCTCTGTCTCTCTCTCTATATGGAATGGCACTATATGTGTGTGTATATATATATATATATATATATATATATATATATATATTATTAGTAAAAAAAGACTTTTGCAAGAAAAAGAGCACTATATATAAAAGATAATTAAATAATTTGTATAATCTGCGTTTGGGTTAAAATAAAAAAAGAACTAAACTAACACAATAAAAAACTAACACAATAAATCACTAAAACATGATAAAAAAATATGATATATGAAAATTAGAAAAAGTTCTGTTTTTACATTGTTTTTGAAAATTGTATTTTGTGAAGCAAAATGAACAACTATAAATATATCTGAATGGGTTATTAAAATGTACATCATCACTGCAAAATTGTCATATAAATAATTACATTTATTTTAAATTATTTTAAAGTTATTTTTGTAATAAAAAATAAATATGTAGTATGTAACAATAAACATATTTTATATAATTATATTATTATGGCAGAACTGTGTGCAAAAGTTACAGCAGGTTTTGTGGAAAATCAGGTAGAAAAATGAGGGATAAAAATTATATTTAAAAATCTTAGTATTGAGATTACATTTGTTTAGAAGGAACTCTTACGAAAAAACAACGTTTTCAGGGATGTCAACCAAAGTAAATGAATTAAACAAAGATGAAACGATATGAGACATGAGTAGAATGACACCTGAACTTCTGATTTCAGACTTTATTATGCAGATGTAAAGAGTAATTAAGATAAGAATGACGTTTTGCCAGGTGTCATATACACTGATGATGTTTAGTGATGTTGACAAACACATTTCGGGAGGAGCTCTGACGCAATGATTAGCTACAGCTGCTTCCAATCCCCTAATCAGTCTAATTTCCTTCCAGCCAATCAAATTCATAAGCTTTCCCCTTAAATAGGCCCCCTTTTCCTCCCTTTCTCATCTCGTTACTCATCCCTCCTCCACCCCTCTTCCTCCGGGGGGTGAGCGGGATTCGAGCCGGACGTCGAGCTCAGCCCTAGTTAGGGTTCTACCCCCTAGGGTTCCCAAACTTGTGAAATCAACATTCATCACATTTGAGTAGCTGCTGATGAATGATTTGTTCATTATAATGACAGTGATTTTGCGTGTTGTTGTTAATATGTGACCCATGTCGTAAGGGTCAGTTTTTTGAAATTAAGATTTATTTAGAGAGATCATCTGAATAAATAAGCTTTACATTGATGCATGCCTTGTTAGGATATTACAATAATAATCTGGAACCTGTTGCTGAAAAGAAGTTAAGAAGTTGCTTAAGTTCTTAGTGATGCATATGACTTATCAAAAATTACGATATTTTTAATGTTAGGAAATTTAGAAAATATCTTCATGGAACATGATCTATACTGAATATCCTAATGATTTTTGGCGTAAAAGAAAAATTGCTAATTTTAACCCATACAATGTGTTGTTGGCTATTGTTGCTTATATACCTGTGCTGTTTAAGACTGGTTTTGCGCTCCAGAGTAACACATAAGCATGTAAATGTCCTGATGTGTGCAGGTGTCAGAGATGAGTTACCCTGGATACCCTCCTGCTGGTGGAAGTTACCCGCCCGCCTCCGGCCCGTATCAGCAGGCCCCGGGTGGATATCCTCAGCAGCCGGGAGCCTACCCTCCCCAGGGCGGATACTACCCCCCTCAGCCTGGAGCCTATCCCCCAGGAGCAGGATACCCTCCCCAGGCCAGTGGATACCCTCCTCAGGCCGGTGGTTACCCAGCTGCCCCGGGAGGAGGCTTCCCACCCCAGGCAGGAGGTTATCCTGCAGCCCAGCCTGGGACCTACCCCAACATGCCTCCTGCAGGTCAGTGCACTCAGTCTGAGAGGAGCATCATGGGACTGTTGATGGTCGTAGTGTGTGTTCCTGCTGCTCTGATGTTATTAATGGGCTTCACAACTAACCTCGCTAGTACTAATGGGATATATTGGCAGTTAAAAATGAGTCATAATGTCATAATTAAAACAGTTAATTTGTTTTATTTCATTTTTACTCTTAATAGAAACTATTTTTAAGTTTTGTAAAAAAAAAAATGTAAATACATTTTATTTAAAATGTTATTAATGTATTTGATTTCTGCCTATTTTGATCATAATATTTGTATGAAATCATAATGCAAAGAAGCCATAAAAATGAAAACAGAATTATTGAAAAACTAAAACAAAAAGCTAAGAATTGTTTTTAGGAAAAATCAAACGGAACAATTTACATGGTCCTGAAAGAGTTTCTTTTCAAATGCATGTGTTTCAGTTTTTCATGCATCGTGTAATAAAAAAAAAGATAGTTGCATAATTCGTTGGGTGGTTTGTGTCTGTATTTTAACATGAGTTATTTGTGTTGTTAGCAGGTGGATGGGGTGGCCAGCCTGGCTTTGGAGCTGTAAGAATCCCTTTATTTCTGCCTCTTTTATTTGTATTTTTAAATGCACGTCAGAATTAGATAGATTAAGTGAAAACTGCGTCATGTGACTGGTCTTCCAATGTGTTGTGATGTGTGCAGCCGGGTGGAGGAATGCCTCAGGGTTACCCCGGGGGCCCAGCGCCGGGTCAGCAGCCCATGCCAGCGTACCCTGGCGTTCCAAACCCATCGATGCCCGGGTACGGAGGAGGCGCCCCGACCGGACCGACACCACCCGCCGGACCTGCTGTTAATGTGAGAGTCTCTCAGCTTTTTCAGTCGCTAGCAGCTTTTGTTGAGCTTAGACTATCACGATCACAAAATCATCTAGAATTGTTCTAATGTGTATTGTCAAAATAAAACCTTATCCAGTAATCCAAGAAATGCATTGGTCAGACAGTATAGAAAGCTTGACTTGAATTTTCAGCTGTAGTCCTGGGCAGGTAGAACAAGAGAGACATGAAAGAAAGCAGAAAATAACAACAGTTGACCTCAGTTACTTGATAACTTCCTATTAAAAGAGGAAAGTGGACATGCTGAATGTCCTTTTTTTTTTTTTTTTTAACAATACAACTGTTTTCTGTAGTTTGAAGCGAATGTGAAAGAGAGTGTGTGTGTGTGTGTGTGTGTGTGTGTATATATATATATAAATATAATATATATGTCAAATGATTAAACACATCTATATGTGTATGTATTTGTTTACATAATACATGTATGTGTACTTTATGTATTTATTATGCATATATAAATACACACACATACATTGTTTATTGATCATATAAATTATATGAATATAAAAGTAGAAATGTAAATGCATGTAAATATTTTCAGAATATATAGTATATGTGTATATATTTATACAACATAAATACACACAGAACTTTTATTTTGGATGCGGTTATTTGCAATTAATTGTTTGACAGCACACATTTGTGTGTGTTTGTGTATGTATGTGTACATATATACACTCATTATATTAAACTATTTGTGTTATTTATGTATAGAAGGGCTTTCGAGGCAGCATCAAGGACTTTCCTGGAGCTGATCCGCTCAGAGACGTCGAGGTGTTGAGGAAAGCTATGAAGGGCTTTGGTGAGATGAAATTCACCCCAAATAATTTTCCGTTTATTTGAACCACAAAAAATGTTTGTATACTCTGCGTTCACATGATTTAAAATACAGAGAGATGAATGTTTTTGCTGAATTTTGATCGCAGGAACTGATGAAAATGCCATTATTGAGCTTCTTGGCAGTCGATCCAGCAAGCAGCGTGTGCCGTTGAAGGCGGCGTATAAAACCACTTACGGCAAGGTCAATATATGAGAAGCATCAAATACCTGATAATGTGAAAGACTGTGTTGTGGTTTCTTACATATTACTTTGTGTTTTGCAGGATCTGGTTAGTGACCTGAAGTCGGAGCTGACTGGAAACTTTGAAAATCTGGTTCTGGCCATGCTGAAGCCTCCTACGCAGTTTGATGCCTCTGAGCTCAGAGAGGCCATAAAGGTGATATTTCTTCATTTTTCAGGAAAATGCGTGCAAATCCACTCAAATGTTGGTCAATTGTTTAAACATTTCTTTTCTAAATCCTTGCAAGCCATCAAAGTAGGCAGCATCCTAACTGAAATATAACCTCATAAGTGACTGATCTGGTTGGTTGTACAAGCTGAGTGCTTTATCCCAGTGTAGTATGCACGGAAACATACCAGTATACAAGCCAAGCGACCTGCTGCTCTCATTAATGAAACACAGACACATAATTACAGTCAAGAGCAGAAATACTGCCAGACTGGAATGAATGACGCGCTCTCTGTGATTATTATCCTGCACTGGAAGAAGATGCTGAAAATAGGATTGCTGAGTGATTGAAAGCTAAATATATTTGGAAGCTTATTTCTACAGGATAAAAAATAATAAAGGTAATTGTGACCTTTTTGTCTCACAATTCTGAATTTTCTTTTCCAAAGAATTCTAGTTTCTTAACAAGACAAGACTTGGTCTATCTTAGTTATTTAGCTTCTGCTACAGAATTTCAAACTTTTAAGCTCAGAATTGCAATTATGATAATAAAAATGGGAGATATACAGTAAACTTTCAATTGTGAGAAAAAAAGACAAAATTGCAAGATTAAAAGCCTCTTTTTTTTTATTTCATGGCAAAAAAAGCAAGTCAAACTCAGAGTTCAGATTTCAAAAAGTCACATTTTAAGATATGTTTCCTTGGTTCCTTATATTATGCAAGAAAAAAGGTTGTAATTACCTTTTAATTTTTTTGTTTATGGTGGAAACAGCTTTCTTAAATATCAGGCTGTTAATATGAGGATGCTTAATAGTTAAGTGAATAAACCAAAAAATGATTACAACTTTTAAATCATGTATCTTGATTTTGAATAAAAACCTTGAGACCCAGCTATCAGAATAGCCAGCCATTAGGTATACATTCTGTAAAGACACTTGTTTCAGTCACAGCTGGTTAAAATTGCTTTGTTCAGAGCAAAAAACATATTAAAGAAGGTTTAAAGTCACATTGTAATATTAGATTCAGAAATAGGGTACAATAGCAGTCATGTCTTTAAAACCAAACATAAATGTACCTTAGTTTCTCTCACTCCACAACAAATCATTTCAGTTGAAGAGTTTTCAGATGACGAGGAATGAATGATAGAAACATAAATTGTAGTGTCATTCAGTATAAAGATTTATTACAAACCGAAAGCCTGAAGAAATATATTTAACATGAAACTGAAACTATGAGGGTGTGTGAAATAAATAAACAGACTTCTCTCATTCAGCAGCACTCTAAATATTTAGTGCGTTTGAAATTAATTGCATTATATATATATATTGTAGTACATATGTAGTATTTCTCATATTGTTTTGCTGGTGTTTCCAGGGAGCAGGAACCGATGAGGCCTGTCTCATAGAGATTCTGTCCTCTCGCAACAATGCTGAGATTCAGGAGATCACTAAGATCTATAAAGCAGGTGAGTCTGTGTTCAAAACCCTACTGAAGATCTCAGATCACATCTTGAGTTAGTAGTGGTTTATGAGAAACTGCTTCAGATGAGTGTTTGTTGTTTAGAGTACGGTAAATCTCTGGAGGACGCCATCATCAGTGACACGTCTGGACACTTCCGCCGTCTGCTCGTCTCTCTGTCTCAGGTGGGTCTTTTTTTATTACATCTTACATGTTACTCTTGTGTTGTTGTGCATTTGATGTATTAAGTATCATTAATCACAGAGTTTTAAGCCATATTTTTTAAAAGTATGAACAAGAAAGAAAGTGCCTTGGCTACAAACTTGTGTTCTTGTTTTGTTTGTGTGTGTGTGTCTTAAAATAAAATAATTTAACTTAACTTTAAGAAGAAATAAAAAGTAACAATACAAATGGAGATGTAGGTGATTTATGACGCATTGTAATCTTGTGAATAAATATTTGACATTTACTATTTTTGAAATATTATGTTTTATATTCCTATTTAAACATTTTGAGCCAGTATCATTTCGTATAGTATAGTATTAGCTTTGCATACTAATAATAATGCATATGTAACTCTAAATCATATTTAATAGCTTTTAATTTAATAGTAATTGTTTTTATTTGTCAGTATTAATGTTAACTTTGGTTTCATTATAAACTTTTGAAGTCTAAGCTTTTAAGTTGAAGATTTATCACCTAATATTTAGATTTTATTTTATTTCCTATACCATATAATTTATATACTAACATATATTTATTTATTTATTTTATTTATTTTTTTAAATAAATGGACAAAGAAGAAAATATGTAAGAAAAACAATCACAACATTGCAGCAGAACGACAAAATATCCAGTTACCTTTGAAAACTAAAAGTGAAATCACAACCGTCTTGATTATATGCTTTCTATCATTTGTTCTCAGGGTAATCGAGATGAGAGAGAGACTGTGGACATTTCTGTGGCCAAACAGGACGCTCAGGTTGGAGAGCTGACTTGATTTGCCTAAACAAATTCACGTTTTAATGTAAATGTGCATTTTAGGCTGCCGTCATCCAATAACATGCATGTGTGCGATGTGTCCTGTGTTTGCAGAAACTCTACGCTGCAGGAGAGAATAAAGTCGGCACGGACGAGTCTCAGTTTAATGCGGTTCTGTGTGCTCGCAGTAAACCTCATCTGAGACAAGGTGAAATGCCACTACATTTAAATAGCCACAGAACAACACAGGAACTGCTGTTATTTCCCTAACTAGGACAATCTGTTCAAAAGCAATCAACTAGAAAGAGATTTATTCACTTGAGTTCACTGAATCAGATGAAATCTCCTCAACTGCTGTTGCCGTTTTCAATTATTTGCCTTGCTTTTTTGCCAAAAATGAAATTCCAAACCTGTTGTTTTAACACTAAACATTTCATGGTGAATGCAGCTGTTAATCTCTAAAAAGAAAAGTTATGCCGTACTGAAGTCGTATGATCAATTTGTGTAAAGTTATTATTAACTGATAATGCAGATTAAATAATGCATCACGCCAGGTTTGTACATATTGTCAGTAACATGTGGACATGATGTCTTTTGCAGTGTTTCATGAGTACCAGCAGATGTGCGGCAAAGACATTGAGAAGAGCATCTGCAGTGAGATGTCTGGAAACATGGAGTCTGGAATGGTGGCAGTGGGTGGGTACTGAGCTCTGATTGGTCCTGAGCAGAAACGTCAGCCAACAGCTGACTTAGATGAAGCAGGGAGTGATGGGAAACAGCCAATTACAGCACTGGAATAGAATCAGCTGTTTGCAGGTTGCAAGATGCAGAATGGAGGTTATGATGAGTAAAATGCCTAAATGTTTTGCATATGCAAACACGACACAATAGGCAAAACTTTTTTTTTTTTTTTCTTTCATGCCTTAATATTAAGATTTTGGGCTGTTTTACTTACAAAACGTGAGGTTTTCTTTTTTATACAAATGAAAGTAAAACTTGATTAGCCTTTCATCTATATTTGCGTTTGTAGAATTCAATTACAATACATATCTCTAAAGGTTTTTTCTCAACTTACAAATACCAAACTTAGCAGTTTTATTCCTGTCTATATTATTAAAGTTTTTACTGAAGGATTTGTTCATATATAATTGGCCTGATTTATTATTGCGTTTTGTGTGCTTTGTGTTTGGCTTCAGGTTTCATTTACAGTACATTTCCTTAAAGATGGTTTTCTTAAAAAAGTTTTTTCTTCACTTTAGCAGTACGCGCATACACCAAAACTTACAGTTTTATTCCTCTCTGTATTCTGAATGTTTTTAGTGAAGTATTTGTTCATATATGATTTTGATCAGGATTTTATTGTATCACTTTATCTATTCGAGTCTGTAGATTTTAATTACAATACACACATTTAAACGTTTTTTTTTATCTACTTCAGCATCACTTACATACACCAAACTTAGCAGTTTCATTTCAGTATAGAATCTAAATGTTTTAACCAAGGGGTTTGTTCATATCTCATTCGACCTGATTTTATGATTGCACTTAATCTATTTGTGTGTAGATTTCAATTACAAACCATATCTTTACTTCAGCAGCACCTACACACACCACACTTAGAAGTTTTATTCCTGTTTATATTCTAAGGGTTTTTACTGTAGGGTTTCTTCATTTATCTTTCAATCAGGTTTATTTTACTCATCAAGGTATAGTTAAAATTTGTTTTTTTTCTGGCTTTTATCCAATGTTCAGATTCATTCAATTACATAATAGATCACTTGTATATAAAAAAAATATATATATATTTTATAAATCAAAACAACTGAGGTAAATACATACTTCTAGTACAATTTTATTTTGCACTTCTAGAGATTTATGTTTTCAGCCACAGTTTATCATATGTTTCCTCTTTAAGCATGTAAAATGAAAAGCTTATTACTTAAAATACAGCACTAAAAATATTGCAACCTGATTATAATAAAAACTGGGTTACACTTTACATTAAGTGGCTTTAACTACTATGTACTTATTTTTTTGATGCAAGTACAATATACTTGTGTTTATATTGTAGTGCAAAACACTTGCTGCTATTGAGGTGGATGCAGGTTTGGTGGTACGGGTTAGGTTAAGGAGAAAGGAATGGGTTAATAGTGTAATTATAAATGTAAGTACAGAAATTAATTAAAAATGTAACTACATATAGGTATTTTTAAAAAATATAAGTACAATGTAAAAACATGTAAATGTAGTTAAATAGTAGTTAAGGCCACCTAATATTAAGTGGGACCAAATAAAATGTGTAATATATAAATAATCTCTCTTTTTTCTGTAATATGAAGTAATGTGTACAGTTTCTAATCACTTTCCATTTGTGTATTTTTCAGTGAAGTGCATTAAAAACACTCCTGCCTACTTTGCTGAGCGTCTCAACAAAGCCATGAAGGTAGAGAATGTGTGGTTATGTGGTTGTTTTCCTATGGTTTTAAAGCAGGTCTGATGGTTAGAAATGGGTTATTTTTCTGTATGCTGTGGTTTTCTGCCCCAGAAAATCCAGCGCTGATCTGCATGAGGCTTGTTTTTGAAACTTTATATGGATGTATGTTAGTAAAATCTTCCTGAGGGTCCATAAGCATGCATGACAGGTTTATGTTGTTCGTATTTATTTAGGGTGCAGGAACCAAAGACAGGACTCTGATCCGCATCATGGTGTCCCGCTCTGAGGTGGACATGCTGGATATCAGGCAGGAGTATCTGCGGCTGTACGGGAAGTCGCTCTACACTGCCATCTCTGTACGTCTCACACACACACACACACGTACAATACACTACACAATTCTAATGCTTTATTCACATATGTACAACACTGTGTACAACTATGTGTCTGTGGGTAATTTGTGTTGAATGAATGAACAGTACATTTATTACACTCTTAATGAATTTTTGTTAATGTTAAAATACAGTCTTTCATTCTTAGTTCATGTTAACACATGTAGTTAACTAATGTTAACTAATGAACCTTATTATAAAGTGTTACCAATATATTTAATATAGCAACATAACACATTTTTATTTAATATATACCTGTATGTGTTTGTGTTTATATATGCATAATAAATATTCACAATATACACACATACATTATGTAAACAAAAAACTTTCAAAAAAAATTTTTGAATTCGATTAATCATTTGAGAGCAACACAATATATGTATTATATATGAAAGTTTAAGCTTAATTAACTAATCCATTTAAGAGTTTATTCATGCGTTCATAGCTAGAAATAGAATTGTGACTCTTCTGAATATTTTTTAGCATATTATTTTTCTCAAATCATCAGGGAGACACCTCTGGAGATTACAAGAAGCTGCTCCTGAAGCTGTGCGGAGGAAGTGACTGAAGAAACAGGAAGTCAGACGCGTTACCATGATGACTGGATATGTGATGTCGTCATATTAATTATGCTCGTATATATCAATGTCAAATAATATCACTAGTGTCATGTTAACTAATACTGTAATCTCTCTTTATAGCTTTATTAAGTTCACAGCCAAAATAGGATTGCATTTGTGCCTTAGAAAAAAGTACTACTTTAAAACAGTTCATTGTTAGTTTTATTTTGCTACTATCTACTCAGACTATGCATGATATCTAGAGTCTTTTGTACAGTGTCTTCAATACCTGATGCCAAATCTGTTCCGTCACTCGCAACCAAAAATACAATCTGTTCTTCATCGCCGAAAGTCTTGGATGCCCAAGTTTCATGAAGTACTGATATATAAATATACACATGCCATAGTTTTTATATCTCTATGCAAGAAGAATACATGTTTATGTCAATCATCATGAAGGTCTTGATGGGTCAGTCTCATGAAAACATGTCATATTTCACACCAAAATTCTAATCTAAATTTGAAATAATCTTTGCTTAAAGAAAGTCGAGCCTTTTTCGCAACACTTGAGATCTGTTTGCATTATCATACTTTTTCATGACAATTAGGTGCATTTTTTGCTAAATTTCCTGTAATGCATAATTTAGGTGTTTCTTTTCACACGTAATTCTCTCATGGGATGAAATATGCTCAGTTTTGTGAGACTGGCTCTGTTTGTTGTCATCTTCAGTGACTAGCATGAATGTGAATCGCTGCAGCAGTAGAGGGCAGTAAAGTCAGCAATCTTTCATCCTGATAATCATTAGTTCAAGGAGAGATTCTGACCTTAACATGAAGACTACTCTTTTTCAGGGATTTCTAACCTGTGTTTTTAGTATGTTCACTCAAACTAATCTGTACTGTTGTGTAGTAACATTCATGTCTGGTTAATAAAAACACTTCATGAATGATTCTCAGTGGACTCCAGCTCTATTGTGTTGTATTATATTATTATATTGTATTATATTATATTATAGTTACATTTTTAAAATGTTTATTATATTTTATTATAGTTTTAATGAAGTGAGGCCAGATTTAGCTTTAGATTTTATTAATTGTATTAATATTGTATTAATAACAAACAATTATATATTATATTACATTATATTATAAACATTATATTTTTAACAAAGTGATGCCAGATGTTTTTAGATTTTTTTTTTTAAGCAAAGAAAATTTTTGAAATGAATGTTTTTTTATTTGCTGTTTATATTTAGTTTGTTCTTTTATTTATTCTGTTTGACTTTTTTTTTTTTTTTACATTTATTAATAATAATATATTTTTAATGAAGTAAGCCAGATTCAATTTTAGATTTTTTTTTAAATCAAATAAATTTTGAAAACCTTTTATAACATT
>JAUMHR010000062.1:17995584-18022506 GCA_032361145.1 Enteromius fasciolatus | reverse complement strand
TAATAGCACTGATTAACCCACTTATTTAATGTTGTTGTTTTTTTTCTTAATATATAAATAAAATTGTTCCGAAGGTTTTTGCTTCAATCCTGAAACTGTTACTAAGAACGTCAACTTTTTGTTATCGTGACATCACTGTCTGGATTGAGTGGATTCAGATTCAGACTCGGTTTGGAATCGGAGATTGTGGAGTCAATATTTTGCACACGTTCAGCATCCCTTCACAGTCTGCTTGTTTTCCCGTCTGTTGACCCAGTTCCTCTCAGCCTCGGTGTGGATCTGTCGCTATAGTAACACTGAGCCCTGTCACACCTCACAAACATGACAATCATAATTAACTTCAGGTGTTAATTAACTCTGATGTCTTCATTATTTCCCTGCATATTATAACAGCATTCAGCATGAGTGTGTTAGGAGTGAAACATCTGAGTAAATTCAATTTCTGTATCATCGCAGTACTTCCAGTGCATGTTTCCATTTCCGTCACCATCCTTTACATATAGTACCACGGTGCATTGGTGGTATCATATGGCTTTACCATGGTATAAACATGGCACTGAGTGGTTATTAGTAAATATTCTGTAGTATTTGCTGTGTGTGAATGAGAACTAATCAGAGCTCATTCTGTGGGCGTCTCTTGGGTGGCAGCAGGTGGACGGCCCATCAGACCGGATCAGTACGTGTCTAATGATGCTGGGTAAACAAAACCCGCCCCACTGTGCTCACAGTCAAAACTGTTCATTTATGATAATGTTCTTTAATTTGTAGAACACCTTTAAGTCTATATTTTGAAAGTCAATGGGGTCCAAAACAACACTGAACCCCACTGGCTTTCTTTTAATTGCCAAAAGTTTGGAAACATTATTTTAAAATGTTTTTAATTAGATCGTTACCACCAAGGCTGCATCATGTGCTCAAGAATAGAGTAAAATAGAATTTCAAATACCTGTTTTCTAAAGCTAAATTTTGACTATATTACTCCCATCTTTAGTGTCACATGATCCTTCAGAAATTATTTTAATGTGCTGATTAGCTGCTTAAAAAACATTTTTGATTAGCAATATTGAAAAGTTATGCTTTTTTGCAGAAGATACACAATACTACTGTTCAAGTGTTTGAGATGTGTGTGAGTTTATAATAGAAATGAATGCTTTTATTGAGCAAATATGCATTCAAAAGATCAAAAGTGATTGTAAGGCATGATCTACCTTGTAAAAAATATAACAAAAAATATTTTCCACACAATACTGTTAAGAACCATTAATAATAATACTTGAGCATCAAATCAGAATATTGCATTGTTTTCTGAAGATCATGTGACACTGAATACTGGAGTAATGATGCTGAAGATTCAGCTGCGCATCATAGAAATAAATGACACGTATAAAACAGCTGTTTTGTATTGCAACAATATTACTGTTTTACTGAGTTTTTGATCAAATGAACGCAGTCTCGTTGAGCAGAAGAGACTTTGACATGAACTGTATTATGAAAATAATTTCAAAAATAGATAAATGAAGCGTATGGGCTTCTCTGGAGTGAAATGAAAGAAAGACGATAGACCCGTCCTGAGAGAGAAACCCAGTCTTCAGCCCAATTACCAGCTCGAGTTACTCCGATAGAGCCGGAGGGAGGCCTCTGTGTGTCTTTGACTGCGCTGAAGTAGAGATGTCCGCTCGCTCTCACAGGTGTGTCTCGTGCAGTGAGTTCCCTGCCCAGGGAGTCGGCCGTTTCCAGGCCGCTTCTTTGTTAACGTGGTTCCAGCGCACTGAAACCTGATTCATGCGTCTCCGTGTTTAGAGGATCAGGCCTGTATTCATGTTCAGTGTATACTGATGCAATCAGATGAACACATTCTCTCAGATCTCACACTGCTGGAGTTAATGCTGATGTCTGTTTGTTTCAGGTTCCACGTGCAGCGTTCTGTCTGCGATGCCGTCAGACTCGGAGAGCAGCAGTTCTCTCAGCAGCGTTGGTGAGTGTGTGTGTGTGTGTGTTAGGCGAGGGTATTTTGGTAATTTTATCTTACAGAAGCATCATATTGAATCTCAATAAAGCTCTTTAAAGCTTTTTTTAAAGCTCTAATAATAATTGTTTTGTGGTGTTGCAATAAGATTTTTTACAGTTAAGAGTTAAGCCAAATACAGTTCGAGTTAAAAAAAATAAGGGTTGGAACGGTATGAGATTTTCACAGTATGAAAATCGTCTCAAAAAAATATCACGGTTTCACGGTATATGCTATTAAACAACAGCTACAATGACCCTTAAATAAATAAATAAATAAAAGGAGATATGGGTTTTGGTTGAACATGGTTTATTGTAACAAACTTTTTTTTTTCCCAAAAAAAACTAAAAACATTGAAGGATGAGTCTAAAAAAATTCAATAAAGCTTTGCATCTCCCATTTGAACAAAATAAGGAATAAGTTATTTCTCTTTGTATTAGACAAGAATAAATCAAACTGTTCTTCTTCTTTAACAGCATATATGAGAGCAATATGTGCAGGGTCGTGCTGGATGGATGTAAACATGGATGCAAAAGGAACTGAAATGTGGCTATAACTTGGATGGGTCGTCTGATATAATTGGTCTGGATTCTATAATTCAATACAAAATATTTTATTGAAAATACAATCAGATGAAATGAAACAACTTTTGCTTCTCTACACGAGAGGTCTACTAAATTAAAACATGGGCAAAAAAGCTAATATATTTAATAACAGTAATATATTTCAGTCCTTACTTCTTCAGGCTAAACCAAAGTGTACTAAACACCTTTGAGTTCTATATTTATATATATAATAATACGTTTTTAATATATTTATGTTCACGGAGGGATGGTGCTGGCGAATATGGGAGAACATGTGGATATATCCATCTTCAAGGACAACCCTGCGATCATTTTTTGGATACCCAAAATATTCCCATACTGCAGATTTTAATGAGTTTTTCGGCGGGGGATAGAGATTAGAATTAGCAGCCTCTGTATCGGACCTTTTCTCCGCTGTATGGGAGGAGTCTAAACAGTCAAGCGCAAAGACGTTGCATATACTGCAGCGCGAGTAAGATCTGGTTTAATTTTTTTTTTCAAAACCGGTAAAAAGCAAATGTGCACGGTATGATAATCGTACATGTCAATATCATGATAAACCGCCATACCGGTATACTGTTACAACCCTAATATATATATACATAAATACACAGTGGGGCAAAAAAAATTTAGTCGGCCACCAATTGTGCAAGTTCTCCCACTTAAAAAGAGGAGTGGTCTGTAATTTTCATCATAGGTATCCCTCAATTATGAGAGACAAAATAACAACAAAATCACATTTTAGCATTTTTAAAGAATTTATTTGCAAATTATGGTGGAAAATAAGTATTTGTAATGAGATGAGGAAATTAATGTATTTGTCGTGATAATAATGTCACAGTATGAAAAATATTTTATTGACAAAAGATATTATTATAAATGTATGTGTGTGTGTGTGTATATATATATATATATATATATATATATATATATATATATACATTTATAATAATATCTTTTGTCAAAAATCTTACATTTTTTAAATCATAGAATTATTTTTTCTGTATGCAAACATGAAAATTTAATTCCCATTAAAATTAGACATTAAAAAAAACCTAAAAAGGACTTTTATATTATTTTCTAAAGCAAGACAGAAGTTCAGATGTTCAGAAGTTTGTGGTCCGTTATTAATAAAAATACTTTAATAAATACCAGCAAGGACACAAACTGTTCAAAACAATCACAATAAAATGTATAATGTTACAAAATATTTCAAATTTTACAATAAATGCTTTTCTTCTACACAAATTTAATTTCATGGTTTTCACAAAAATATTGGGCAGCACAGCTGTTTTCAACATCGGTGATAATCAGAACTGTATCCTGAGCAGCAAATCTGAAGGAATGATGCTGACAATACAGGTGTGCATCACAGAAATCACATTTTAGCATACATTCATACAGAAAACAGTTATTTTAAATTGCAATCCTTTTTCACAGTTTTACTGTATTCTTGAGCACAAATTGCGTCTTTCACAAACTCTGTGGTAGCTTATGATTTCCAGTGCTGCATATATACCTGGCGTCCTTCTGGTGCAAAACAGGGAAGTCTGGGCCTGACTGGGAAAAACACAGAGCGAACTCAGACACCAGCTGAGAGACGCTTCTGTCCATTAGACGTCTAAAACGAGACAGGCGGGCGGCTCTGTTGTTTTGTGCAGTGAGGGATGTGGGACGGGTCGTCAGTGGCCCAGATAAAATCATTGTTTATTCATAACATCTGTATGAACAGCAGAGCTGAATCTCAAACTGAAAGCAAAATTTTATGCACCCCGACATGTCTGGCCTTCTGTCTCCAGATCTGCATTTGAAAGCTCTGTGCATCTGTCCCTGCCATACATACATAGCATACAATATATGTCTGTCTTTCCCAGCATCCTCGCCTCCTCCTGCTCACCTGGATAAGCACGTGATGAGTGAGAAACTGGAGACTGTGGTCTTCCAGCTCAGGCAGGTGACCCGTGAGCGAGACGACCTGCGCAAACGACTGGCCCTCTCCTCGCCCGGCACCACCTTCGACGACTGCAGGTACAGTAACCAGGGCTGTACTGTTAACTGCTGTTTTAGTATCATTTACTGCCATTGAGATACTGTTATAATGTTTTGAATTTGTGTTTATTTTATTTATTTTTTTATTTTTTTACATTTCAATTTTAGTTAAATCTTTTTTTTTTATATATTTTGTATTTATTTATTAGACTTTTGGACATTTTGTAAAAAAATGTTTTAATCATATTTAAATAATAATTCAATTAAATATATATTTTTAAATATTACAGATTTTTTTTTTTACGTTGTTTATTTTTAATTTTTTTTACTTTCAGTTTTTTTATCAAGTAAAGTGACTAAATAATAAAGAGATTTTACCTTGAGCTGTAATATTTTAGTTTAAGTTACTAACCCTGTTTACTAAAACTTTTGCAAAATGTTTTCATTAATTGAAAAAAATAAAATAAACAATTCAGATTAGGCTAAAGTACTAATGTTACTAAAACTAAAGGTAAGGTTCAACTCTATTTTAATGTGTTTTTGTTACAGTGTAATTATACATTTAAGTACTGAGTAATATTATGTATTTACTAGGGTTAGGATTAGGGTTTGGCTTTAGATGTGCGTGTAATACTGCATCATTTATTGTTGTTGTTATAATAGGAAGTCTGTTTAACATGTATAACCTTAAAGTGTTACCAAAAGTAAATAAATTAATAAAAAAAAAAAAAAATAATAATAATAATAAAAAAATGAAATGTTGCCTTGGCAAGTAACTGTATCTGTGTAAGATAAGTTTAGGTTGAAATAACAAAATTACTGTAAAACTGAAATAAAAATAAATAGCAATAAAATGTAAAAGCACAAAATAGCATAACAGAATTACTAAAATTGTGCAATTATAAAAATAAGAACTCTTAATATAAAGATAAATGCTATAAAAGTATATAATAATATTAAATGAACACTGTGCTGCAAGTGTAGCTGAAGTGACTCCTCCTCCATGCTGTGAGCCGGCTAACTGTAGAAGAGATTAAACAGGGTTTTTGTTACGGTTTCAGCCTTTCAAACACTGTAACCTGCTAGACAGTCCATCTTTTCTTATCTGAGCGTGAGATTGAACAGAGTGCTTTAAGTGTATAAATAAAGTATGTTTACTTTCATTACTATTTCATAAATGAGGCTTTTTGCTCTGTTTTTGTGTCTCTTCACCTGGATGTTGATAGAGCCTAAAAAAACACTCTTTAGTGCGTGTGTGTGTTTATCTACATGGAACTTTCCAGTGAAAAAATGTACACATTTATATGACAAATTGTGAATGATAACCAAATGATTTTGGCCAGTGTGAGATGTTTGTATATATGTGTGTAGGCCGAGTGTGAAGCCAGGTCATGATTACGAGCGTCTGAAGCTTCAGTGTATGAAGGCCATGTCAGACCTGCAGTCTCTCCAGAACCAGCACACCAAAACCCTGAAGAGATGTGAGGAGGCCGTGAGAGACACGGATTACTACCAGTGAGCACTTTAAACATGTATTTCCACCTAGAGTTGATTATCAAGGGCACTTTTTTTTCCTTTATGAGGGTAGTTTGTTTTTCTAACCATATAAAACTCATAACATGTCTAGTAGTAGATGGATATATCGGCTGAAATGTGTCTTTTTTTTGATTACCTGCTTCAGCAGATAAATGTCTCTGTTTGGCTAAGCTTATAGTATTCAATTAAAACTCTTAAATGACTTTATATTCATATTAGTTGCTTTTAGTTTGTGAAAAATTATAGTTGTATTACAGACAAAGGTGCAAAAGCATAACTCTGTAATTATGTAGTATTATAAATTTTAATTAATTATCAATAATCATAATTAAATATTAATTTAATATAAATATATATTTAATATTTTTCTACATTAAATTAGTGCTGTCAAATGATTAATTGTGATAAATTACATCCAAACCTGTCTATGCTGTGTATTTTTATTATGTATATATAAATATACGCACATGCATGTATATTAGAGGATGGATACCCGACCCGAGCCCTACGGTACCCGACGGGTCGGCCGGGTTCGGACAGATATTTAGAAAGGATGCTCGGGTTTGGGTCGGCCTCGGCCTGTGTTATAATGGCGCTTTTTGCCCCGTGTGCGCTGATGCTCTCATCTGTTGACATTTGAGAACTCCTTCCTACAGTTGCTTATTAAAACAGAAAAAGTGCATGTGTCATTAGTATGAGAAAAAAATTAGATCGGGCATAAATATCTTAATGCCTGTCGGGCTCGGGTCGGGTTCGGTTACTGCTCTGTCGGACGTGGGCCGGGCTCGGACAGAAAAATGCGGCCCGATCCGCACTCTAATTGTATACATTTAAAAAAAAGTTACAGATGTATATTAAATATATTTATATATAATAATTAATTGTATAAATATACATGTATGTCAAATGTATATATACATACATAATAAATATACACAGAACACACACATTATGTAAACAAAGAAACGTATTTTAAATGCAATATAATGTAATCATTTGAAAGCATTAAATTAAATGTACAAATGTGTATAATGTGCGCTCACTGAGTTTTTTACAAATTTTTCTAATTTAATAATTTTATTTAATTTTTTTTTTATGATTAATAACTATTATGTTATTTCTGATATTGAAATTACATGTTTTAATGTCATATACACTGCCTTTAAGTTGACCATCAGCCCCCTGCTCTGTAGGAGATCGACACCAGCCATAAAACTAAATCCAAATTGGTCAGCCATTAAATTTGTCCATTAATATTAATCAAGTCAATCAGTTAACATGAATTTGAGCTCTACTTCCTTCACTAAATAGCAGCCGCTGTAGAGGTGGGCAGCAGGAGGGTTTGTGTACGAGAGCATCGGCCAACAGCATTATGTGCTCATTAGCGTGATGTGAAAGACTCTGATTGGTTGCTGTTAATCTGGGTAACATCTGGTGGTGAAGCAAACACACCGCACCGATTAGAGACCTCCATCTTCATCTGAGATTACCCAACGCTTCAGTTTAATTCACGTTCCTCTCTGTGTAATTTCAAATGACTAATACATTGAATTGTATCGCCTAGAATAGTTCACCCACCAATGACTATTTGCTTACAATATGCTCATTCTTAGGCCATCCGAGATCAGGATGAGTTTGTTTCTGAAATCTGCACAGATCAAGCAGCTCTAAACAAATGGATTATGATATGAGAGACAACAGGAAATTCTCTTCATCACTGGAGGAAGTGTCATGGACTCGCATTTGAGTTAAAAAGTTATGCGTTAGTTTCAGCGTTTGTCTTCTCCAGTTCTTAACTGATGGTGCTGTTGATTTTTGTGATGTTTTTATCAGCTGTTTGGTCTCTCATTCTGACGGCACCCATTCACTGTAGAGCATCCGAGTTAATTTTCAGCAAATGTTCATTTTGTAAACTCGCGTCATGGTTTTATCTGGCACATTTAACTGATCTTAATTTGTTGTTGTGTTGTCTGACTCGTGCTTTTCTCTCCGTCTCTCAGCACTCTTCACGGGCGTGTGGTCGGGGAACAAACGCAGCTGCGGCACGAGATGGAGGCCGTGAAGCAGAACTACTCTCAGCTCTTACAGCAGCACTCTCAGCTGCAACAGACCTGCGACGAGCTGCGCCGTGTTCATGATAGCGACCAGCGCGAGCTGGCGGACATGCGCCTGCAGCAGCAACAGGTACACACGCACAGGTTTAGCATCATGCATCCTCTTTCTTTGCATCCCAGAAAATATGTGTTCAGGATCTAACCTAAGTGTTTTATTCCTGTGGTGTTCAATCCTGGTCCTGGAAACCCACCGCTTTGCACATGTCACCAGGATTGAAATTTACTGCTTTATTCCATGACTGAAATAATCACTCTAGTTACTTTATTATTCTTTTTTTTTTACATTTTGTATTAGTATTATAAAAAATTAAATTTAATAAATAAGTAGAGATTATTTTCTTAAATATTTGTAAAAAAAAAAAATTATGTATTTTTTATTTGTCTATGTATAAATGTATATTTTTATTTGCATTAATGTAACAAAATTGTAATAAACTAGAATACACTAGTCAACATTTGAAGTGGATCAAAACCTTTCAAAGTTGTCATAAAAGCTAAAAACCAAAGGACAACTTGGATTAACGTTTTTGATCCACTTTTAAATGTTGATTACTGTATATATCTAAATTTAATATAAATATATTTACCTAAATTTATGTTGTAAGATGTACTGATATGCTGCTTTTATAGTCTGTAAGTCTGATCTGTTGGCAGTGATAATGTTGTCAGAGGGTTGTGTGGAGGTTGCAGTCAGGTTGAAGTTAGTAATCACAAAACCAGACGCTCTTTTCAGCCTAGTACTGTCACTACATGTTTATTTCTCATTCGCTCTCTCTCTGTCTGTCTGTGTCTGTCAGCACATCTCTCAGTTGTCAGTGAGTTCAGGTCAAGAAATGACTGCTCTGTATTTCTGTCTCTTCGAAGCAGGAAAAGCACTTTGTCTATTAATAATGCTGAGAAACATGACAGATGAGATGAGGTCTGTGTGCTTATGAAAACACATCGGAGACTTCAGAAGCTCACAGTAAGAAGAGAGATCGAGAAACATCCCGAGACGGACTCACGCTCGGTGGTAGTAATATTTATTGCATTAAAAATAAAATTACAAAAAATTTAATTGAGAACTGAAAATCGAAATGCTAAACGTATCAGTAAAAATATTCTTATAAATAATGCACTTCTGCTAATCAACAAAGCTGATATAAAACAGAATACAAATGAAAAAATGAAAATGGGAAGTTCACTAATAAGTTTAAATTGAGTTGAATCACTAAATTACTTAAAAATGGAAAGAAATACACCTGAACTAAAACTTCAAAAACAAAGATTAAAAAATAAAAAGAAAACTGATTTTAAAATGAATATATAAACAATTATATATATATAAATAATTAAAAAATGAATAATAACTTATTTCAACCTAATTAAATAATAAAATATTAATTCAAATAATTAATACATATTTAAGTAAATTCTATAAATATAATTATATGATATTTAAATGTAACTAATACATTTAATTTATTTAATGGAAATAACTAAAAATACAAATAAATAAAAGAAACCAAAATAGTATAAACTGATTAAATAATAGTATAAATAAAAGGTCATATGAAATCTTTTATTAAATGTAATCTTCAGAATCCCAATCATAATAATCTGTATTATAGTTAAATACTCTTTATGTTTCCTTTGATAATTCTGTTTTTCTTTGGTCTCGTTTGACCTCAGTGTCAGCAGACGTGTGACTCAGTGGTGCCATCCGCTGGAGTGATGCTGCTTTCTCTCTGTCCAAATCTACTCAAAACTGTGTTCGTTGTGAATTGAGTCTCTAAACCCAAGCTAAAGGTGTTTTGTTTCTCTCTGCAGGTCATGAGGGAGAATGGCTCCTCCGAACTGCTGAATAAACTTTACGACACGGCCTTAAACAAGCTGGAGGGGATGAAGAAAGAGTACGATGCTCTGAGGAAACGATACAGCGAGAAAACGGTGAGCCACAACGCCGATCTGAGCAGGCTGGAGCAGACAGAGGAGGAGAACCGGCGCCTGCAGAAACAGCTGGAGGTTCTGCTGAAACAGAGAGACTCGGCGCTGATCTTCCAGCAGCAGTACAGTGGCTCCGTCAGGAGGTACTCCTCTCGCTCCAGATCATTCCTTCAAGAGGATTCCATTCTGTTACAGCCGTTTCATGCTAGGGCTGGCAAAGTTCTCATTTGTACTTAAATATTATCAATATTTAATATGCTTGCTTTTCTATGGAAGCCCGTTTCTGCCACTGAATTAAAAAAAACAAGATAAAATGGGACTTTTATTATACAAATTGGACTTTTTTTCTGAATTGCATGATACAAACTTGAAATTCAGACTTATTTTCTCAGAATTGCGAGATATAAAGTCTGAATTGTGAGGTATTTCTGCTGAAAATTGGATTTCATAAATCACAATTATCACAAAATATTAATATATATTTATATATACATCTCAGAATTGTGAGATAAAAAGTTGCAGTAACCTTTTTTATTCAGTGGCGGAAACGGGCTTCCATACTTTTCTTTTTAGAAGCGCTTGTTCTCCTAATTTAAAATGTTTCGATAAAAAAATACGAGGTGGTATTTCCTTAAAATGATTTATAGAGGCATTTTCTTTTTACCTTTTGTAATACCATTTTGTCTAATTTTATTAAAGGTCTATTTTATTAAAAATCTTGGTCTCTTTCAGGTTTGACAGTCTTCAGCAGGAGCTGAATAAGATGTCTGCTCAGAACGAGGAGCTGCAGAGAGAAACCGATCGGCTACAGATGGAGAACACGCGCTATAAGACCCTGCAGCTGAAGGCAGTGAAAGACGCAGAAAAACTGAAGGAGGAGAGAGACTCTGTGTTAAACGAATACAGGCTGATCATGAGCGAGAGAGATCAGGTGATCAAAGAGGTGGATAAGCTCCAGACCGGACTGGAGGCGGCCGAAGCCAAACTCAAGAACACGTCTAGCGAGAGGAGAGTCGCCGGCGAGGAGATCGAAGCCCTCAGACAGGTCAAACACATAAATGCTGAAGATGACAGTCGATATGAAACATGATTGTGAACGGTTTCTCTTACTGGTGTAATTGTAGAGCAGAGGCAACAATCAGTCATGCTTTCCTTGTGATTCTTGTTCGATCTATGTGATTCAAAACATGTTCATTCAGAAGATTCATTTAAAAGATTCAAAAGACTCGCAGAGAAAAGCAAAAGTATCAAAAGTCTATGTTCGTCATTTGTGGGGGGTTTTTTACGTTAAACTAAATAATTTATTTTATATTGAAATATTTAATATTTCAAGACATTTTTAAATAAATTAATAACATAAAAATAATATAAAATTATATTATTATAAAACAAAGAACTAAATATATCCAAATGTATTTTTATAAGTTGTTGTTTATACATTTTTTTACTAAATTAAATATTTGAACATTAAATATTAAATACTGCCAAGTAATTTTTTTTAATATGAAATAAAATAACAGATTATTAAATATTTTCAAATTAGCATTACTCAGTATTAATCTTAATTGTTAATTTGTAAAACATTTAAATAATTTAGATAAATTGTCTGTTATTTAGTCTAAAAACAAACATAAATAATATATAATAATATTGTACATATATAATATTTATTTAATTAGTTCATATTTTTTATTAAAATATTAATTGAATTAACTAAATTTCTTTTTTTTAATTATGCTATCTTTTTTGTGATTTTTATTCAGTAATTAAAACATATTTCTATATTCTATTATTACTAATTTATTAAATATGATATATGATGTAAAACTAATTTAATTAAAATATTAAATCTCAGTGGTATATTGTTTTGCTCAGGCAGTAATCACTGTTGGTATAGTTTATATTTAGGGTTGTGAAGTGAACCCCCAATAGCCCAGCACTGCTTCCTCGTCATAGAATTATTGTAATAATTGGTGGTTTGACGGGTTGACAGGAGCTGAACTCTGCTCTGTTGGACCGGGACCGGGCAATCCGAGAGAAGACCGAGCTCCTGGAGAAATACTGTCACGAGGTGCAGGACAAGGCTGAGACGCAGAAGGAGCTGAGCCAGGCCTGTAAGGACATTGAGATGGTGCGAGAGGAGCGTGACGTGGCCCGTAAAGAGAGAACGGAGGCCATCATCCAGAGGGACCAGCTCCTGAGAGAGTATTACCAGGCCAGACAGGTACACTGCCTTAAATCTGGAGTTATATACAGTGCTGGCTGTATACACTGTGTGTGCATCACGGGTCTTATTTAATGGCGTTTGTGCCCCTTCAGAAGCAGGACAGCGCGACGCTGGACATGGAGCGGGTCAGTAAGGAGCTGGAGATTCTGAGGAAGCAGTGCGAGGCCGTTTCGGAGGAGCTCCAGGAGTCTGTGCAGGAGGCAGAAGTGGCCAAGTGCCGCAGAGACTGGGCCTTCCAGGAGAGAGACAAGATCGTAGCAGAGAGAGAGAGCATACGGTCAGTAAATGCATCGACAATGGCTTGTGACACCTCTGATCAACGAGCATCAAAACAAAAGTTTAATAATACAATTTGTATTTGGTGAATGTGCATGATCTTACACATTGAATAACCTTGCATACGTACATGCATTCATTTCGAGACTATTTTAGCTTCAAAACGCATGCCCTATTAAAAAATATTCAAAATTGTATATTTGTGGTGTTTGTGAATCAGGGCGTTGTGTGATAACCTGCGTCGCGAGAGGGACCGAGCCGTGAGCGATCTCGCCGACGCTCTGAGAAATCTGGACGACCTGCGCAAACAGAAGAACGACGCAGTGCGAGAGCTGAAGGAGCTCAAGTGAGTCTCAGAAGAACACACATCCATGCCAAAACACACACGATCAGGGACTGTCGACAGTGCATTATTAATGTTCAGTTCTGTTAATGATTCCTGAATAAATAAAAAATGCACATAAAATAAATAACTAAATATTAATGCATTCATCTAAATAACTAACACATAATATTATGTATGACAAAAGTTGTCCTAAAATGTGTCTTCAGGGAATGCATGGAGGAGCAGCTGGAGAAGGAGGCGCGTTTCCGCCAGCTGATGGCCCACAATTCCCACGACTCGGCCATCGATACGGACTCTCTGGAGTGGGAGACGGAGACGGTGGAGTTCGAGAGGAGTACGGTACGTAATCGAGTCTTCTCAACTGTGACGAACCTCCAAACGAGTTCAGCACCTCACCGTCTCTGATCTGACGTACAGGACGACATGGATTTGAGCGCTCTGGGTTTTGATATTGCTGAGGGAGTGAGTGACCCGTATCTTCCAGGGGATTATGGGATATTCGTGAGCAAGGTGGACAAAGGAAGTATTGCGGAGGGCAGGTTAAGGTAGGAATCGGCTGTGAAACGGTCGTGTTTGATTCTAACTAGGGCTGCACAGTGAAATTATGAAAGTCGTGTGCATGTTGTCAGTGAAGCATGGTTCTGTGATCAGAAGTAAATCTCCATCCGAAGGCCATCGTGCTCGGAAACTCTAAATACTTTGGCCTTTTATCATTTTGCACCGAGTTTTGGTACCCATCCCTAATAAACAGATTTAACAGCTTTCATTGAACGTGACAGGAGTTCTTACTATAATTTTCCTTATAATAAATTATAAAATAGTCCAGTGCGATCAAATATCTTGTGTGTCTTATTCTAAAGCCACATCATCATTTCAAACACTTGGCTTACATTATGAAGTGAGTTTGGAGTAAAAAACATACACAGAAAGTTTCTCTCAGAAAGAGCAGTATTTACTACACAGAGCCGTAGTTCACTGATATTGATATTATATTGTTATGAAGTCGAGCTTGTCGGTGAACTATGGCTCTGTGTAGTAAATGCTGAAAGCACCTGAAGGAGATTTACTACTGATCAGAAACGACTTTACTGACAAGATGTGTCTTTTATTGAGTGCCTAATTCTAACCAGCGTTTATTCTTGTGGCAGAGTGAATGATTGGTTGTTGAAGATAAATGACGTGGATCTGGCCAATAAGGACAGGAAGCAGGTCATTAAGGCGGTGTTCAGTGGGGGCGGAGTCATCAACATGGTGGTGCGCAGGAGGAAGTCTCTCGGAGGACGGATGGTCACTTCTGTCCATCTGACTCTGGCGGGACATAAAGGTCAGATTGTGGGGCTTTGTGTTTTAGGATGTCCAGCAGATCAGCTCTCTTCGTCTCTACAGTCTCTCTCTCTCTGTAAAACATATTTGTGACCCTAGACAACAAAACCATTTTCATTTTCAGAAATTGAGATTTATATATGATCTGAAAGCTGAATAAATAAGCTTTCCATTGATGTATGATTTGTATGGATACAACTGTATAAACATCTAAATGCTGAGAAAATCACCTTTAAAGTGGTCCGAATTAGATCTTATCAATGCATATTACTAATCAAAAAATAGGTTTTAATATATTTTTAGTAAGATATTGACTAAATACCTTCATGGAGCATGATCTTTACTTACTATCCTAAGGATTTTTGGCAAAAAAAACAAACATACCCCAGCGACTTAAGACGCGACTTTAAGATTTTATTGGACTGTCCAATCTAATCCATCTAATCATGACAAACTATATATTGTTGGAAAGGCTTTACCACTGTAATAGATACATTTTTGACAAGAGTACACCCTTACCTACACCATAACAGTTCTGACCTTTGTCAAAAAGTCTTTTTTGTTGCATCTTTCCTCTTCATGTTTCTTTCTAAGGCACAAACGCAGTCCTGTTTTTGACTGTGAACCTAATATAGCTGTAAAGAGAGATTACAGTATTAGTTAACATGACATGACAGTGATATTATTTGACATTGGTAAACGAGCATGATTAATATGATGACATCTGTTTTTCAGATTGTGGCGTTGGGTTGGAGAGCGGCGTGTTTGTGTCGTCTGTTTCTCCAGGCAGTCCGGCGGCCAGAGACGGGTCAGTGTGTCCCGGGGATCGGCTTCTCAATGTGAGTCATTTCTCCAGCACCAGTTCTCCAGGAGTCACTGATTGGCAGATGTGTTGAAAATGATGTAATCGATTAAATCCCTACACTGTAAACTTTTTTCTATTTGTAAAGAACTTATTATGAGTAGTTTTATCAGGGATGGGCAGTACTCCTACAATGCGAAGCTCTGATTGGTTGATGGAGCAGAGGTTGATTAGAAGTGTATCGGCTGAATAGAATAAATACAGGCAATATAGAATGAGATATCTGAGGTAACTGAATATGTCACGCTGTGTTTTAAACCTATCCATTGTGATTAATTTTTTTGACAGATAAATGGGATTTCGTTGGATAACAAGTCAGTGAGCGAATGTGAGAATGTCCTGCGCAGCTGCAGGGACTCTGTTTGTCTTTCTCTCCTGAAGGTGAAACATTATTGATTGTCTTTCCGTTTTTTATGAGAGGAATTCAATCGGCTTACTCTGTGATCGTATCCCAGTTTTTCCCACAGAGTCTGTCAGGTCAGAGCATCGCTGAGAGCCAGCGTGACTGTGAGCGAAGCTCTAACGGGAAGTCAGCGGAGCAGCTTCGGCCCTGCAGGAAGCAGCCCACTCATAAAGACATGTACAGCCCCACGCGTGACGTGGAGAGTGAGCGCGGTCAGCGCGGGACGCTGTATCGCTCCGAGCCATACCATGAGATCTGCTTCCCGCATCCCACCTCCAAACGACCCCTCACCTTTCACCCCATTTCCCCCGGCAACTGCATCACCGTGGAGATGAATCAGGAGAGACAATGCGTCCCGCAGAAGCAAAGTGGTGGCACTTGGCCCAAAATGGTAGCGGTCACGATGACACCAGTCGATAGCATCCCACCGCTCTCTATATTTAAGACCCCAAAAAAGCGGAAATCGATATTCGACGCAGACATGTTCAAGCGGCCAGAGACGCCCTCCAAGCTGGACTACCTCAGTTTGTCCCAGATGCCCAAACATTCCCCACAGAGCTCCTGGACAGAGCCGGCTCCACAGATCCCGCCCGAGCCACCAAAACGCAGCGACTCCTTCAAGTTCAAACACAAGCCGCAGGGAAGCTCCGCCTCCGATTCCACCATCACCACTGGCTCGCCCCCGGCCACACCCATTCAGACCACGCCCACAGACAAACCCAGTCCTGACTTTGAAAGCCGAGACCGCAACGGGAACGTGCTTCAGAGACAGAGCTCTGGTGGCGGGGGCGGGTCGTTTGTGGAGGACGTGTCCGGACAGGGATCAGATGATCTGGAGGTGAGGAGAGGAAGACCGAACTCTGCCCCCGCTCAGCGCCGCAGCCTTACGCCACTTAAGATGCCATATCCACAGGTACTGCACCTTAAACACACCTGTAACACTACAGTACGGAAGGGTGTTTCTAACGCAGCTCAACTGGTACTATACCTATAATTGAGAAGCAGTAGTCAGTCTGGCTTCTAACACTCAACCTGTCCTCCTCTGCTGCAGAGCTTCTCTCATGATGAACAATCTCCTGAACCTGTGGATCTGGTTCGGTTTTCTCCTTTCCGTTCGAACCGGCACAGCTTCTCGCCTGTTCAAGCACGTGAGTTGGACATTTTGTGTTAGTTGAAAAAAAATAGTCAAAAATGAAAATGTAGAACACAAAAGTAGATGTTCATGCCTGATGCTTCTGTATTTTATTATTACTAAATTATTATGTATTTGTGCGTGTCTAGAAACCGCTCCCAGAACGCTGTCTCCGTACCCCGCTGTGACCGCAGTGATGAGGAACCCAGTGTACACGGCCTGGAGTCACTGCGTCAAAACCACCAACTCTGCTTCAGTTCCAGCACACACATACACTCAAGTCAGGTACACACACACGCACACATTCTGATGCGTCTTACGCGTCTGTTCTGATGCGAGACTGACTGACTCTCCCTGTTCTCTTCAGTCCACAGCACCAGGGCCGATGGAGTGTGGATCTCAACCACAAGCGCTCCGGTGAGCTCTTCGATGGCCCCCGAGGAACTGTTCAGCACAACACCAACTCCCTGCCCTCCAGCGCCAGACAAGGTCCCCAACACCAGCACACGCTGCAGTCACCGTTATCTAAAGATGCTCTAATTAACATTCATCAACTCTAGAGAAACTTTCAAAGAAAAGAAAAGAAGCCCAAGATGGCTATGAATTTTATTTGGTAAAGTTAAAATGATGATGACGTTGATGATGATTATTATTATTATCATTAAAATACTAATTAGAGTACAGTAGCATTATTACTATAGAAACATTTCTTTATTGTTTTAATTTGAATAATTTAATATTATACAAATATAATAATAATAATAACACTAATAATATGTTGTTATGGTAATAATAATAATACATTATAATGATAATTTATTCGTTTAATTTGTATAATGCAATTAAATTAAATGAGATTTAAATAATAATTAGATTTTGATAAATTATTAACATTATTATTATGTAAAATACACTAGTAATACTATAATAATAATATTTTTTATGCATTTTTAATAATTTAATAATAATGTTAGTGAATTATTATTTTATCAAAATATACAAATATATATATATATAAAATTAATATTAAATACAGATTTTTTTTTTAACAATGCATTAGTGTTACTGTAATATATTTTCGCTGTATAATAATAATAATTATTAGTAGTAGTATTATAAGGATGGTTTAGGATAAGGTTTTGTAACTTTGTCACCTTTTGCATGAGTTTGCATCCCTGTTTTTAATTTCAATTTAATTGGTGATAAAATCCTTTATGAGTGATTGGCAAAACGTTAATCATAGCTGTTAATATAAAATCTTTATTATTAAATGAAAAGTGTGTGGGTGACAAACACAATCAAAAATATACAGTCTTCTATCTTAATTGGTGATCTAAATGATGAAAGTGTCTGCTTTATGACTAAATGTAATGTAAGTGTAATAGTGGATGAATCTGAAGCCTGTGACCTGTGAGTGATAATGGTTTTGTGTTTGTGTTCATAGGTTTGTCTCAGTACCGCGAACAGCGCATCAAGATTCCCTCCACCCCTCGTTACGCGCGGTCCGCTCACGGCTCGGATAGAGGTGCTGATCTCTCTGATTTACATCATACTTCCTGTGCTGTTACATGAGTGATGGATCTACAAATAATTGTGCAAACTGTGTGTTTCAGGATCTTTGTCTCACTCGGACTGCAGCAGCCCCAGTCTGGTAACTCCGCCCCTCTCTCCTCTGGACCCTGCCTCCTTCTGCAACAGCCAATCACAGGGCTCCATCTCCGCTCAGACCAGGCTGTCAGTCAGTCCTGTGCCAATAGACCGGAGGAGGGACAGGTAGAAACAAATATCAGAATATAACCCCCTGTCATCATTTACTCACCCTCATGATGGTCCAAAAACTGGACTAATATTTTTCCAAGTCTTATGTTGCAGATTCAAATTCATAAGCATTTACTGAAGCTCTGAAGTCTGTTATGGCACGTTTTGAGTTTAGTGTTACAAATATAATCGTATGGGTATAGCGTATAATAGCATGAGGCTGAGTATATATATGATGAATCTGGTTAGTTTGTGCGACTCTCGCCATCCTCTTTTCCCTCTCGTAGTTTATTTATCTCAGATCTGCTTGACTCCTTATTCTCCGTTCTAGTCTGCTCTTCTGCCCCATTTCTCTCTCTGTTCTCCTTCCTGCTCCAGATGTGCATTGCGTAACAGGTCTTGCCTGAAGCTTTCTCGAGCTCAGAGATCATGGTTTGCGTCTTTACGGACTCTGAGGTTTGTTTACTGTGCAACGAGCAAAAAAACAAACTCTTTCTTTTCCTGTTTAAGTCAATTTCTTTGAGCTGTTTGCTTTTTTCCCTCCTGTTTTTATGTCATGTCTCTTCCCTTTAAATACACGCTATTGAAGTGTGACCTGCTGATATTTACCACTTTCATTGCAAATTATTGATTATAAATTATTTGCTAAATATCCACCAGTTATCAAGTCACTTTACAGTCCTGAAAAACACATTTCTGTGTACAAAACAGAAATTTACCAGAGGGCACAGATGTGCAGAAACCAAGTTTAGAAGACCTATTAAAATGCAACATTGTAACATAAGTAATTGTATCTTTTGAGTGCATAAATAGCAATTATATAGAGATTATTGTAATGGAGTATAAATATAAAATGACCTCTTGCTGGTTTACATTTAGTCTGTGCTTTTTTATTTAGCATTGTTTTTATTTTATATTTAGTTATTTTATCTTTTAACTGTTTTTTGTTTTGTTTTACTGTAAACAGTAACTTTTAATTTGTACATTGTTTGTACAACGTCTATATTTTCATCAGTTTGTAATCCCACACACACACGAACACATACATATATATTAGTGCTGTCAATCGATTAAAAAAACATTACAAATTAATTGCATATTTTTCTGAAATGAATCTTGATTAATTCCAACCAACAGTTTAAGTTTTTAAGTATATTTTTATATTGCACACATCACATTCAAACATTAAATTGATGTACAAACAACATAAAGACAGTACATTTTTTATATTTGTATAATAGCATATATTTTTATGTCTCTGGAATAGCTGTTTAATCATTGAAAAGCCATCCAATATTACAAAGCTATTTCATAAAACCAATAAACCAAACAATATTCACATAAAGCCATTATAACACCAATACTGATTTCTTTATAAATTGCCCCCCTCCTCCCAAAAAAATGTTTCACCATTGATTATAGTCTTCAACATTACAGTATACTGTAATCTTGTTAGCTAGCGATGCTAACAAGAACGTCTTATTTAAGTGAACTTAAAACAATCTTCTCATAACCTATTATAATAAATGTAATATTTACTTGTGCACTTCAGCAGAAATATGCAGAGATTGAAATTGAAGTTATCAGACTTCAAACAATCATTAAATATAAATTAAATATAGATGAATCCATAAAGCTATCCCCTTTTTTCTTTGATTAATAGACCGCACAATCACAGCAGAGGGTTATTCTAGGTTATTTTAAGCTGTTGTTTCTTTAAGAGCTGCCGCTGCTGAATGTGACGCAGTTCTGACACAAATCTTATTTACACTCAACTCTCTTTACCTTCTTGAACCTGGAATATTTCGATACATTATACAACAGATGAACATGAATCTATTAAGCAAACCTGTTATTCTGTAAATGCACGTGTTTGTGATTGACGGTTGTTTGTGTTGTAGGCCGTACGTTGAGGAGCCGCGATGTGTCACTATCCCTAAAGGGGCAGAGCCTCTGGGCATCTCTATAGTGGGCGGGGAGAACGGCGGCATCTTTGTTTCCAAGGTAACGGGAGGCAGCATTGCTCAGCAGCACCACCTGGAGTTTGGAGATCAGCTTCTGGAGGTACGTCATTAAACCCTTGGAGACGTACAGAGCTTATCGTTTAAACTGAGCGCAAGTGAATCTGTCTCTCTGTATCTCTCTGCAGTTTAACGGCATTAATCTCAGGAACGCCACTGAGCAGCAGGCCAGACTCATCATCGGTCAGCAGTGTGACATCATCACCATACTGGCCCAGTACAACCCACACATGTACCAGCTGGGCAATCACTCCCGCTCAAGGTACACCACACAGAGGTGTAACGCTTCACAAAATTAGTGCTTCGATACGACACAGTGGTTACGTCACAGCGTTGGAAATATTTTTGTTATATTGCCGGTGATTGATGTTTTTGACAGTATCTCTGGCTATCATCGATGCAAGGCTTTGTTGTTTAGGCTGCCTCGTTAAGCGCAGTGGATGAACATTTATATTTCACATACTTAAAGCTCTTTTATTTTCCAAATGTAAAAGGATTAGTCCAACATATTGAAAGCCTCGTACCAAACAGTCCAGTACGAACACGTGCATCATTACACCCCTGTTTAGTGTCCTGACGTGTGCGTTTCTGACAGCTCCCGGATGGAGTCGTCCATCAGCTCTCACTCGACACCCGACACGCCAGACTCCAACATCGACACGCTCAGCGAACAGGACGAGGGCACCATGACCCCGCCCTCCAAACAGGCCACGCCCACCACCAGCCCTCACAGGTAAACACTCTGACTCCAGGTTGCTAAAAATTGCCTGGATTATTTCATATTTATACACACAGGGGAAAATATTGTGTTCTTAATTCAATCTTCTACAAATTAAGGTCTTAAATCAGAGCAGAATGTCTTAAATTCATAAAACAATGGCATTAATGTTGCATACATGATATAAATATAAATATCTTCCTCAGTATTTTTTGTTGTCTGATACAAATTTTTAAAAATACTTAAATCAATATATATATTCTTTAGATGCAAAATAAATGTATTGTTTCATATTGTGAGAAATTAAACAAAATGAAAGAGTTTATGATTAAAAGAGTAAGCAGTATTTGTCACAGGAAGTGAATGCTTGTTTTCCCTTTGGGCTAATTAGTTGTTACTAAGCCCATTGACTGATTTTTCTTTGTTTTAATCTTAAACTCACTTCATTTCAATCATTTATTTTCATAAAACAAGAATTCTTCGATGTATGTTTGAGTCTTAAAACGTTTGCGCTAGAAGACAGGACAAAAATGTTCTTTAAAAAAAACGTCTTTAAAAGTCTTAAGTTTACCTTAAAAACACCTGCAGAAACCAAACCAAATTAAATACTAAATATAATAAGTAGGGCTGTCAAATGATTAAAAGTTGTAATCAAATTAATCAGGATTTTCAGTGGATTAATCATGATTAATCACTATTTGCAACCTTTTTTTTTCTAAAATGCATACCAAAAGATAAATAACAGGACACAGATTTAAATCAAGCTGAAACGTACTATGATATTTGTCTTTGCAATGAGAACGATCTTTTACCTTTACGCCGGTTTCACACTGCACGCGTAAGCAGCGCGTATGCTGAGCAGAAGCGCAGCTGAACCGAAACTATTGCGCGAGGCACTGCCGCAGCTGTGCCTTGACCAAAGTATTCACAACAGCGCTGTCAGCAAGACTGAGAGACTGTGACACTTCTCTGCAGCATGTGAGCGTCACAGTTCATGTGTTTATAGCGTGTAAGATGAATTGCGGCAACCATGTTGCGTGCATTGTCAGTCCCGATGGTTGTCGTCTTGCCCCCACTTACGTCCAACAGACAGGAACTGTTCATTACAAGCCTCCGCAAAATGACGCTCCTCAGTTGGTAATATAGTCACTGTAAAAGACTTCAGTACCCACGTGTCACTGATGCAGAGTGCAGTTACTCCGAGGCAATTGTTGTCCCACTTTCCTGACAAATAGTTTGTCACACTGCGCATGCGTAAAATGCGTTAACGCTGTAAACACATTATTTTTGACAGCCCTAATAAAAAGTTATAGAAATAAAAAAAGGGATGCAAAATATTAATAGAAACAATAACACTTGTTTTGTTTTGCCTGTGATTTTAGTTATTCCTGAATGTATGTGTAGATTAAGAATACATTTTATTACAAATATTTCAGATGAATATCAGGAAGGTTTGTGAAACGGTTTTCTCTCCACCATCAATGTTGCAACTGAACACGCCCACTGCTCTGATTGGTCTAACTGTGCTCACTGCTCTGTGATTGGCCAGGGACCGGAGTGAGGGCAGGAAGCAGGCGGAGCCGAGGCTGGTGGTGCTGAGGAAGACTCCGGTGGATCTGGGGCTGAAGATCTGTGGAGGAAACCTGACGGGGGTGTTCGTGGAGGCTCTGGAAGAGGATGACGGCCTGCAGCCTGGAGACCTGATCCTGGAGGTGCTGCTCCATCAGCCTCACGTTACTCTGTTTGACAGCGTGCTGGATGGTGTTGTGATATCATTTCCTGTTTGCAGTGTAACTCTGTGAGTTTGAAGAATAAGAGCGCTGAGGAGGTGTATCTGGAGATGCTGAAACCCGCAGAGAACATCACCCTCAGAGTCCAGCACCGACCCGAGCACTTCAGGCGGGTCAAAGATGCACCCGGAGACGGTTTTTACATCAGGTAACAGACTCAAACCTGTCAGGAACCAAATCAGTCACTTTTATTTCTATAGCAGATTGTAGCAAAGCACTGAACATTGTCAAGTAGGAGAACAGAGTGATGGTAATGTATAATGACCAAATTAAACTATTTATCAAATGCAGAGACGGTCTCTGTAGTCAAAACAACGATAATCACTGGAAATCAGGTGTCCCCAACTAAACAAGCCAGAGGAGACCGCGGTAAGGAACCAAAACACCATCCATGAGAGAATGGGGAAAAAAACCTTGGGAGAACCAGACTTAGTTGGGTCCAGTTCTCCTCTGACTGGACGCCCAGCACCTAATTTCCAGTTCTATATTAAGTGCATGTCAGATTGTGTAAGGACTTATAGTGTGTGTGTGTGTGTGTGCATCTGGAATCATCATTCCTTAATTATTCCAGTAGTTATTAAGACTAATGTTATTGCATTTATTCTGACTGGTCGGTTGCTGCAGTTTTTGGTCTAATATTTGTATAAAATACAACTAAAGTTAACTGTACAATCATTATTTTCGTTGATTTGCTTGCTTCATATTCCTAATGATCCTGTCTGAGCTAATTATGTGATAATCAGCCTGTTTACCCTGAGCGATATTAAATATATTAATTTTAATTGACCATAACATTTTATAATGAGCACAACTAGATTCATGGACCTCTTTAGTTTTGGACCTCTATGTGCTTAAAGAAAAAAAAAGTTTGTATAAAAGTATAAAAAAAGTTTTTCTAAATTTGTGGATAAGAATTCATGGTACCCTGTTTACTATTATTTATTTATTTGTTTGTTTATTCATTTAAATGTGCCTTATGTGTTTGTAGTTTAATGCAGACCACATATGTTATCACATATCAGAGTTTACAATATATACATAATTATAGAATTATGCATTTAACTACTTAAATAATATATAGTTTAATATTTAAAATGTATATTTTATTTTGCCATGTTAAGTATTTTTTAAGTTGAGGTTTTAATAATTTTTTTTGTGTGTATATATATTTTATTTATTTATTTATTTTGTAAGCATTAAGGTTTTGGTTTTAGTTCTTGTTTATATTTTAACTTAACATGAAAATGAGAAATGTCTATCTGAAACATAATGTTATGTGAATATGTATGTATATATAATGTGTGTGTGTGTGTGTGTATATATATATATATATATATATATAATAAATGTATATATTTATTTATTTATATTTTTATATTTATATTTTACTTTTATATTTTATATATATATATATATATTTTTTTATTTAAGTTTATTAAATTTTTTTTTGTTTGTTTTTTTTAAGTAATGATTTTCTTTATGGTTTTAATGTTGGTTTTCAGTAACTATAATAACCCTGTCACATATAAATATTTCTTGAGCACAGTAGCTGTTTGGCTGAAATGAAACTAGCTATTATTAAAGCTCTGCATGAGGCTTTTCATACTCTCACTCTCGTCTCTTTGTGTTTCAGGGCGTTGTTTGACCATGTTGGTGATTTGGAGCAGGAGTTGAGTTTCAAGAAGGATGATATTCTCTATGTGGACGACACACTGCCCGGCGGGAATCTGGGCTACTGGTTGGCATGGCAACTGGACGAGAACGCACAGAAGCTGGTGCGCGGACACGTGCCCAGCAAGTGCATGTATGTCTATATGTGCTCCTCGTGTCATCATCACGGGTGTTGTTTTACAGTTAAACGTGAAAAATTAATTATTCTAAATCATCGTAGTATTGCCCAAAATTTTGATACACATCAATATGGATATATCTGAACCTGCTTCCAGTGTGAATTAAACATGCATTACATGTGTTTATAGTGCTCTGTAATGCTCACACCACCCTGTTTTAAGTGAAAAAACATGACTTTTCTCAAAAAAAGCAAAAAAAAAGGGGAAATAAACCCATAAACACAGATTTTTTTTCTCTCCATTGCATAGAAATGTTTTTTTTTTGATAAAAGACTGATAAAAGTATGGATTGATTTTGCATAACTTCGGACAAAAATAAAGAAAGTGCTGTGATATTTTAACATACAAATATAATAGTTTATAATATAATAAAATTGATTAGAAAGAAAAAATTGTTTTAACATAACACTAACGATAGTCATGGGCCTCCTCTATAGTTTTCCATAAAATAAAATCATTTAAATATTCTTAATTATTATATTATTATGCAATGTTATTGGTACTATTACAATAGTCATTTTCTTTTGTTTAATATTTTGCATATCGTCTGACGAAAGTCACAGATTTTTGTGATGATAATATATATATATATATATATATATATATATATAATTATTTAAATTGTATAGATAATTAGTTTAAATAATTAATTAATTTAAAAAAATAATTAAAATGTTTTTTTTTTTCCCAAATTGTGCAGCTCTTAAGTTTCCTGTCAGGGGTAAAAAAGGGTATTGAAAATGATATTGGATATTAAGAATTTTTATGGTATTGATTTAAGGCATGTAATTGTGTGTGTAGGATGGATCAAGATTCCCAGCGGCGGTACAGTGTCACAGACGGTAAGGACGACAGCGGTTCTGGTAAAACTCTCTCTGCTGCGGCGCGCAGATCCTTCTTCCGGCGTAAGCTCAAACACAAGCGCAGCAGCTCTAAAGACGGCCGAGACGCTCCGGCACCAGACGCCGTCAGCACAGACTCCGTGCCCTACATGGACGGTGAGAAACGACACGAGTAGTGGGCCAAACCTCACGTTTACCTTCAGCTTCTCATTTACTCTCTGTTTGTTCAGACTGTCTGAGTCCGGCCTATCAGCGCGTGTTAAAAGTGGAATCAACCAATCGCAGGCCGGTGTTGATACTGGGGCCCCTGGTCGAGCCAATCAAAGACATGCTGCTCAGAGAGGCTCCTGGGAAATACTGCCGCTGTTTACCAGGTGAGATCCACTGAGGTTTGACACGTAATGGAGTTTATAACTGTTTTTTTTTAGTTTTGAGTGTGGGATAAGATCTTGATGATTTCTGACTGGTGTTGTTCAGAGGGGATGAAGGCGACCCAGCAGGCCATTGAGAGAGGCGTCAAAGACTGTCTCTTCATCGATTACAAACGCCGGAGCGGCCACTTTGATGTGACAACGGTGGCGTCTATTAAAGAAATTACAGAGAAGGTGAGAGAGACACCAGACTCTTATGAAACGATGCTGACAAATTAAAGTGAATAAAAACACGGATATCTTACCTGATGTCATGAATATGTGTTATGATTTGCTTAAAGACAACAATAAATAATTTGGGACAATTTTAAAAAAAGAATCTAAAGAGATTCCCCACTGAGCATGAGGAGAATAACAAAAACATCCAAAGTAAAACACATTAGGGTGGAGAAATCTGGGTTGAAATATATGCCATATACAAAAATGGCAATTTGTATAAATACATTTATACATTTGTCCAACACTTTTTATGTAGAGAAAGTAACTAATTTCAGGAAATTTAACAGGAAATGGTCATTAAAATGTATAAATGGTCAAAATGATTGTGGTTTCTCTTTATGTTGAATATAGGTAAATAATAGTAAATCAATATTACTATCATTTTATCTACTATTTTATATATATATATATAAATCCAGCTCTTTTTCATAATTAAAAAAATATTTTTTATAATGTCATAATGTCAGAACCTGTCATAGATTTGGTATACTAGGGCCCGGTTTCACAAATGGGGCTTAGCTTAAGCCAGGACTAGGCATTAGTTAAATTAAGATATTTAAGCAACTTTTA
>JAUMHR010000062.1:17939135-17950077 GCA_032361145.1 Enteromius fasciolatus | reverse complement strand
GGATGATGGATGGATGGTTAGGAAAGATGGATGGATGGGTGGATGGATGGATGAATGCTAGAAAGATGGATGATGGATGGATGGATGCTAGAAAGATGGAAGGATGAATGGCTAGAAAGATGGATGATGGATGGGATGACAAAAGGATGCATGAATGGCTAGATGGGTGGATGAATAAATGAGTATCTGGATGGTTAGAGTTGAAGAACACTTAATTTCCCAGAATTCATAGTTCAGCTCGTGTGAGGAGTCTGATCTGAACTGGAGCAGAGCTGATTGTTGATTGGAGACTGTTTTTGGTGTGTTTCTGTGACCTGAGACTTCTGTCAAGTATTACTTACGGTAAACGTCTCTTAATTACAGCCGGGCTTGGGTTTCAGCTGAGAGCTCGAGTGCTCCTCTCTGACCCGCGGGAACAGAACCGAGCAAACAGAGCTGGATAGAGTTGCGTTTCTCAGTCCTGCAGCTGTTCTCAAACTCCTCCAGGTTGAGAGTTTCACAGCTCGCTGTTCTCTCCTGGGTCCTTTGATGTTCTCAGCCTTTGTACAGAAGCGCTGAATCGCTTATACCAGAGTCAAACCTGATCCACGCAAATAACAGACTGGAGCTCTGATCTCTGAACTGATCCTGGAACTGTGTTATTGTAATATGTAATGAAAGTTTTATATACTTTGAATTAATCTATTGTAATATACATATTATATTACATAAATGTAATTGTGCTGTCAAGCAATCAATTGCGCTTAATTTCATCCAAAATAAAAGTTTTTGCAAATATGCAAGAATATGCAAATATATTTACATGCATTTATATACTTACATTTATATTCATATAATTTATATTATATAAAGATATATGCATAGCATATTTTCTTAAATATCTACATGCATGCAGCATGTGTGTGTTATGTATATAAATAATAAATATACACAATATAAAAACACACATTATGTAAGCAAAAACTTTTATTTTGTATATGATTAATCATGTTGTATATATCGTACATACTGTATCGACAATAATATATTCCGTTTAGAATTAGAATTTCATACTTGGGGTTTGTTTGTTGGCTGAGAGTTCTATATTTTCAGTCAAGTAATCCTGTATTACAGTATTTCTATATATAATCCTATATTATATTTTATAATTTTGCATACTAAAAAACACACTCCAGATACTAGACTTTGGGGGTAAATTAGATACATTTTATGAGTCATAATGGAGAGCAAAAATCCTAAATGCTCCTAAATGTGACTGTAGATGAGTTACTGTGCCGCTGTTTGCTCTCGAGACGCATCACATCCTCTGTTTGCTTCTGACTGCATTAAAACAAGCCGTCTAATCCTGTTACCCATAAGCCCATCTGTCCTGAGCAAACCAAAGACAATCAGAGCATCTCAGAAAGTCATCTACCTGCCTGCTCTTGGTGGAAGAACGAGTGTTCATCACACACATGTGCTCACAGTTGTGAGCAGTTCATATTTACATGGAAAAATAGCCTTCAGGAGACTGAAAATAATAAAACGCCTACTGCAAACACCCACTGCGTGTCACATAATAGCACACATCAAAATCAAAATATTATTGAGTTAATAATTCATGATATTTCTGAATAGTCTGTCTCTGCTTTATAATGATGTTAATTGTTTTGGCTGTCAGGAAAAGAACGTCCGAATGAGAACTGCATTATAATTATAACACTTGTTTTAGTGAACTACTGCTTAATGTGAATGTTAAAGATTATAATACATAAGATTATAAGTATAATACATATGATTGTATAACACAGACCCATCGAATCCTGTCAACATTTCGACAAGGACTACACCTTGCAGATCGACATGGCCTTCAACGTGTTTTTCCTCTTGTACTTTGGACTGCGGGTACGTTGATTTAAAGAGTTATGAAACATGTGCTTTACAAACTTACAGACACAGGAATTGACCTGCTCGCTTCAGTTTATTTGACTCTGTAAAATAGTGATTTTTTTTTTTTGTTTATTAGTCGAACATTTGAACTAAATATTTTTGCATAGCTTTGATTTGTCTTTTTTTTGTCTTTGTTTCTGCAATATTTTTAACAGCATTTTATTTTGATGGCCTATTATTTCATAATTTAATTTATTTTAATATTAATTGTGTTCTATTATATATTGCTTTATATTTGATTTGTGTTTTTATTTCAGTTTTTGTAAGTTTTACCAAAGTTTTTAGTACTTCAAGTTATGTATTTCTGAATTTCACTGAAGTTGAGGTTTTTCATCTAATATTTAGCTTTGATCTAATTATCTAACATTTATTGTTATTTGAATTATTCTGGTTGTTTCAGTGTTATTTTAGTATTAATTATGTTTCTTAATATTTTGAAAAAAGATTTTATTTTCCTATTTTGCTTTAATTTTTAGTAATTTTAGCCATTTAAATATTAGAAAATAATTTTCAATATTAGAAAAACCATTCTATATATCTTTGATTGTAGTTTTTTCAGGTTTAGTAATATTAGTACTTCAGCTTAAACTGTTGTAATTTTTACTTTATTAAATTTTTTTTAAATTCCGTAATTTATTTACTTCATTTCATTTTATTTTATTTGTCTTTCTGTTCTTTTCTTTTCTTGGCAGTTCATCGCAGCCAATGACAAGCTGTGGTTCTGGCTGGAGGTGAATTCAGTGGTGGATTTCTTCACCGTGCCGCCCGTGTTTGTGTCCGTGTATCTGAACAGGAGCTGGCTGGGTAAAACACAGACACTTTACCTTAACCACCTGATTATTTCATCAGATTAGGACCGGAGGGTGACAGAAATGTAAAACCCATGGGCAGATATTATTAGATGAAGGTCTGCAGCACCACCTGCTGGACATTAAACACGTTAGCTCTAATCTGTCAGTAAACACAATCTGTAACACACAATCCCTTACAGCAAATCAGTTTATTCAGCAGCTCGCTGGGATTTGTGATCTCTGGCATGCTGGGAATTAGAGAGACGTTCTCTAGAAATCCTCCTATTGTTTAAAATGGCTGATTGTTTGTTCTCCTGAGGCTTTTCGAGGGCGCGAGGAACTCAGGTCACTTCTATAATTATTTAATTGCAGCAGGAATCATTCAGCTGCTCAGAAACAGACAGGTTCGTTAACTCAGTCGCAGACTTTTTACTGATTTAGGTCAGAATGATTGTCTGTGGGAATGAAGCAGGACACAGATGCCGCTCGTCATTTTCTTTTAATCATGAACTGTGTTTAATTAATCGCAGAACAAGGACTTTCACAGGATTATTTGTGTGGAGTAATTGTTGTGAAACCCATTTTCTAATGAGCTTGTGTTTGGGAATTGACTTTAAACTTCAGGAGGTTTCCTGATGAAATCTGTTTTTAAAGCTTATTTGGCCACTCACTACACTTTTACTCAGCAAGGCTGTGTTTAATTCATCAACAGTGACAGTACAGATTTCCTAAAGATATCTACTTCAAATAAATTCTGTACTTCTGAGCTTTCTATTCGCACTGTGCATCCTGAAAAATAAAATGTATCCCAGCTTCCTGGCGTAACGATGCTGAAAACTCAGTTTTAATCACAAATAAAAATTACATTTGATCTCATATTCACATCGAAAACAGTTATTTGAAATTGTAATAATATTTCACATTTTTGCTGTTTTTACTGTATTTTTCATCAAATAAATGCAGCCTTGATGAGGCTTCTTTGAAGTACATAACATTTCTAAACATTAGTCTTGATGCATTGAATGCCTTACTACTCTTTTACAAGCACGAGTGATTTAAAACAAGGCCTTCATAGAAATACAGCATAAGTGCTGCCCCCTGCTGGTCATAAACCAGATAACACTACACTAAAAACTCCTGTGTGCCGCTGCTTTAATGCTTCATATCCCTCATGAATTGAGTCGTGGTCAAAGCTCAGCTTATGTTCTTCATGTCCGCGTCTGTTTTCCAGGACTTTAATCCTCCTATAGGGAACAGGAGGTCACGGGGTCACGTCATCCAGCTTTAGTTATTATTCAGCTTTCATTGACTTAATGTCCTTTTGTTGGTGTGTGTGTGTGTGTCCAAAACATATTCATCCTGGTTTGGTGTGTTTTTACCACAGTTTTAAACGGATAAACGTTGTCGTTAAACATCAAAGGCGGCAGCTATAGAATGGTTGCTTAGTGACCGCATCGCAACATTCTAAACACCTGCTACTTTGTATCGGTGAGCTCTGCGCGTCATCCAGAAGATGCTGGAAGCTCGTAATCCGTGTTTTTTGGCACATCAGACATCTGTAGTTTGAATAATTGATGGCTCTGGGTCTGCTGGCCATGTTAAACAGGCTTTCTGTCGGCCCAGGACGATGCCTAAAGGAGCTTATACTGTAATATCCTGATGAAAAGGGTTTGTTCTAAGCTTTCACTACATGCTTATATGATCACGACTGAGATGCATTTCCACCCCCACCCTCCCTCCAGGGGGCTTCGGTGCATTTCGACCACCTCTCTTCTCAGAATGGCTTTCCTCGGAGTGAGTCGGAGCTTCTTTCCTGCCCGTTTGATTCTGTAAATTAGGAGCGTTTTTATCTTTCGTCGTCATGATCCCGACTAAGATGTTGGTGTACCGGAGGCCGGACGGGGCCATGCGCACCGAGGCCCTTCTGAACACACGCAGACGCAAGAAATCCTGCGGAGAGCTCTTTCACAACGGCTACCGTGTAAAGATGCTCCACTCAGCCGTCTGTGAGAAACAGGAGCGGGACGACTCTCCGCACACGCTCTCCTCGTGTGTCCATACCGTCTCGTACTGGGGTAAGAGCTGATCCATGGATGTCTCCCGTTCAGCCAAGAGCAAGGAGGCAGCATTGAGGGGCTTTACAGAGGTTCCCTCTTGTGTCTGGAGGAAGTTTTAGTTTTTTTCTGGCAGTGATTCTTCAGACATGGGACAAAACAGAAAGCTAAAAATATTAATAGTATGTAAATATACAATTGCGAATTTATTTAGTACTACATATGCCAATACAGATATTATGAATGTTTAATAAATTCATCTGAATAAAAATAATAATACAATATTAGTAACAATTAAATCACATCCAAAATAAAGGTTTATGTTTATATAATATATGTGTGTGCGTGCTGTTTATATTTATATGTATATGTAATACATACAGTATATATATATATATATATATATATATATATTTAGAGGTATTTATATGCATTTATATTCATATGATTTATATTATATATAAATATATTTCATATTTAAATATGTGTGCATGTGTGTGTGTGTGTGTGTGTGTGTGTGTGTTTACATATGCATAATAAATATACACAGCACACACATATTATGTACACAAAAACTATTATTTTGGATGAAGTTAATCATTGCTCAGCACTATACATTATTATTATTAATATTATAATTATTTTGTTGTTTTTGTCATTTATTTATTCTATTTTTGTGACATTTTCTCCCAGATATAATATATGTGTGTGCTGTTTATATTTATTATGGACATTTTTTATTTACCTCTATTTATATTATATCTAAACATATTTAGTATATAAACTTTGCGTTGTGCATTTATTTGCACACATATATTTTAAAGACATTTAGATGTATTTACATTATATATATATTTATATATTTAATATATAAACATACTTGCATGTGTGTGTATTTATATACACATAATATATATACACAGCACACACACACATATATTATGCACACAAAAACTTTGGATGCAATTATTTGTTGCCCAGCACAATAAATTATTATTATTATTACTTATAATGAATGTAAAATAATTAATTGTTGCATTTGTTTCTTCCATTTTTGTGACCTTTTGTCCCAGAGCTCAAGAACCAGTCTTTTTTTCTTTTCTTTTTAAGCTCATGTGTGTTTAATCATAGCTTATGAGCTTATCTTCAGAAGACTCTGAACATCATTTTAACCTTTTAATCATTCGTTAAGGTCATTCATAATCAGTTTTCCACAAAAAGTGCATAAGAACGGAACACAAGCTGTCGGAAAAAGAGCAACCTTTTTCTCGCGCTGTTAAACACATCATGCAAAAGTCAAGTGCATTGCATTATGGTATGCAGTATTTCATGCAGTATGCGCTATTGTTGTTGTTGTATATTGCACATGTTGGCAGGTGTTTCATGCATACTGTGTCTAGTACGCATAGTCTGTATCCAAATGATTGAGAACACAGCCACAGCTCCAGTTTAGTGCTTATTTCTGGAGTGTGTTGAGGCATGAAAAATCAATACCTGTATGTGAATGAATAGATGATGTTTGTGTGAAGCTCTCATGCAGTTGTGTGTGTGTGTGTATGTGTTCATAATAAGTAAGGTCACCTCACTGAAGTCACGTGTGTTTTTTTTTTTGTGGTAATGCTTCTGAAAGCAGCACTCAAATTTAGGCCTTTACGTCACGAGTGTTGAGCCGACTGTCTGTCACTCTCAGTCTAGAGACGAATGTGTTCGCTCTGCGCTCGCAACTTTCAGCGCATATTTTGAGGGTTTTATTTTTGCAGCTGCGACTAGTTAGTATTGTTAGTTGTGTTTTGGTGGGCTGATGAAGTCAGTGTCGCTGTTAAACATGGACGAACACTTTAAAGGTACGAGCTGAAGCGTGTGTTAATGTGTGTTATGATGTTCTGCATCTCTGGGTTGTTTCTTACTTGCTTCTGTTCTTTCGTGCAGGATTGAGGTTCTTAAGAGCCTTGAGGCTGATCCAGTTTTCAGAAATATTACAGTTTTTAAATATCTTAAAAACAAGGTAAGAATGCCGTCTGCGCAGCAGGTGATTATTGAACTGCGCCTGCATGCTCTTTTACATGATCCTTGATCTTTAATGAAAATCATACTTTTGTATATATCTAATATTGTTATGTCATCTAGGCATTTTATTTATTGTGCCTTAACTAGTTATTTGAAAGTGCGTACTAATAATACTAGAGTATTATTATTATTTTTTCCCATAACATGATTTTACAGAATAAAAAGTAGGTTTATCAGTTGACAAATATTTTAACTGCAATTTTGTATTTAATATTATATTATGCACTCCATAAAGTCTGTATAAATGGGGTATAAAGTACTTCATTAATATGAATACATTTACCGATTTAATGTCTTTAACAAATATCTTAGTAATTTATTTACTTTTATTTAATTCGTATTAATTTAATTTAATTTTGTTTTACTGAATTCAATTCAAATAAATTTTGTTTTGTTTTATTTTATATGATTTACATTTTATTATTATTATTTAATTTTGTTATAGCTAATATTTTATTTCTGCGTGTTGTGCTTGAATATCTTTGTCATCGTCGCTCTCGCTGCAGCTTAGGTCTAAAGCTTTAGCGCAGATGTCCAGGAGAGCTTATTGTGCAACAGAATGAATAATCTGCAATTCATTCAGGTGAAATCTATTGAATAGACTGTGCCAAAACTGTCTGAAATGATTTTCGGACTAAAATTGGCCGGTATTATACAAAGAACCTTTAGTCATCTAAATAATTTCTGCTCTTCTGAAAATGTTTAGCTTGTGTGAAAGGTTTAGCAGGCTTTCCTGTGCTTGAACTCAGGTTAATGTGCAGTAAATGTTGATTTATGGGAGTATTTCTAACATTTGTTTTCATAGCAACTCCATAAAGTTGGTGAATTTGTGCTCAATCTTTATAAGCACATGGCTGACGGCAGCGGGCTTCATACATTTGGTAAGTCAACCACATCAGGTATAAACTAGGTGGTGCAAAACTACGTTTTGATTAAAGATCACACTTTTCTGCTTTAAAATAATATCCACTAATGAATCATTCACAGTAAGACAAAAACATGCGCTGAGAAAGAGGAGTAGTTCACCAAAAATTAAAATGAAAGATTGTTTCTTCATCAGATTTGGAGGCATGTCTCAGCAACAGATGCTCTGCAGTGAATGGGTGCCGTCACCACAATAATCCACAGCACTCCGGTCCAGCAGTTAACATCTGGAGAAGACAAAAGATCAAACTAATCCAGCATTAAAAACTCAAATATGAGTCCATAATCCATATTATACTTTGGGGCCGTTGAATGCTTGATGCTTGAATCTGATTGGCTGATGATCGTTCTAAGGTTTGCAATAATAAGGAACCGCATGGAGAAGCTCTTTGACCACATTTTCGTATCACTTCGCCAAATGGTTTCAAAGGTTTTACAACAGCAAAATACCCAAAACCCACAACAACTCTGGTCGAAATAATAAATATAGTAATCAATATGATAAAAATGACAGCTTGTTTAGATGATTTATTCATTAACATATGCGCTAATGTTGCTAGCGACGACTTTATCCTTAACAGCAGCTTAAAAACAGCTTGACTTCTCACGAGGGAGGTAACAGCGGCCCTGTTAGTGAAGAAAATCAACCGTGTCACTGTATTGAATTAGCCAAAAAGGTTATTTTTTACCTTTAGACCCTTGACAGAATATTAAAAAGTCACCCTAAAAACAAAAACACTCTCACATCACGTCCAGAAACATATCCCTCTCCTGATTCAGACCACTTTTTCACTGGAGGAAGAGTTATTATACATTATAGATTTGTATATTAAAACATCTATCTGCTGGACTGGAGTGCTGTGGATTATTGTGGTGACGGCACCCATTCACCGCAGAGCATCCATTGCTGAAACACATTCATTTTGCGGTGAACTACTCCTTAGGATGAGTTCTGCTTTCGTGCTGCTAAAGTTTAGCTGGAATATAAATACTGAGCCTGTTGGTATGTTTTCAGGTGGAAAACTCAGGGGATCCTTGGGAAAACTTCCAAAATTCCCAACCGCTTTCCTACTGGGAGTGTGTGTACTTACTCATGGTAACCATGTCCACAGTGGGTTATGGAGATGTTTGTGCTAAAACAACCCTCGGCCGCCTTTTCATGGTCTTCTTCATTCTCGGAGGATTGGTAAAAAGCCTAAATACATAGAAGAAATCCCATAATAATTCACCCACAGCCTGCATTATTAGGTCCTTAATCATTGTATCCTTGACAACCAGAGCTGGAAAACGGACCCTTCATTTAGCTTCAATCCCATCCAAACGTTCCCAGCTTCTGCTCGTCATGATGGAGCAATCTTCATGTGTTTTTGCTTGTACTGCATTGCAGTGTTTTGGTTATTAAGTTTTTCTATATGTCAAATGCTACATTTGTTGATTTCATGTGATTTTAAGTGGAACCATCATTAGGGAGTACAAAGTTATTCTGTTTGTAGAAATCATGACTGACTGCGGTTTTAGACGACCCGACCCAATTTACCCCAACCCAGACTCCAACGAACTCTATGAAGGGTTGAGATATGAGATACATGTCAGCATCAAACTAAAATAGTGTTTAAGGAAATATATTAATTGTAGAAATACATAGAAATGTTTATAGAAATTAATATGAAAAAAATATAATAATTTATAAATATTAAAGCTAACATTAGATTTAATATTAAAACTTTTTCATAAAGTTTCTACAGGCAAATAGATGTATTTAGGTATTAACTGTATTATATACTGCAGTGCTTTTTTAAAAGCATTGAGGAAGCATTAGCACAGATCTTTCCCATTTTGCTCATCCAAAACTATTTCTGAAAGACAATTTAGGTTTTAAGATCAGCTTAATGCCATCATGATTTTTTTTCCATATATATATATATATATATATGAATGAAAAAATGTTAATATAAAAACATTTACTTTTAAATAATTTATTATTAATTTAATTGTAATTATTACTAAGAATTTATGTATAAATAATACATTTAAATAATATATATAATAATTTATTTTATATCAAAACATTTTTATTCATTTAATGTATTAAGAATTAATTTTACATGAATGTATTATTATTTTAATAGTAATAATAATTAATTATTAATTTTAATTATTACTAATAATTTATGTATAACATATGAATATTATATATACAAATATTTTATTATATACCGTATAAAAATATAATTAAATATACAATATTAAAGTAAATGTTTTATTATTAATAATGTTTGTAAAAATAGATTTTGCTATTAATTGTACTTAAAAACTCTTTTATAAAAAACAAAATAAACATGTATAAAAATAAAATAAATTAAGGACACATTGATGCACAGATCTTTCAAAAAAAAAATCTGATTTGTTAAAATAATAATAAAATAGAATACTTTTTAAATATAATACATTTTATGCTAAGTTCGTAATGAAATATATTTAGCTCCTTTAATAATGTAAATAAAGTTTTATGGTGACGGTTGTGTTCATATCTGCTCAGCGTAAGAGTTTGTTTGGACTAAACATGGCACTTGAGGTTTCTTCCTTTACTTCACCGTATTCCCTCTTAAAACGGCAGATTGAATCTCATCTGTGGCTTTTCTTCTCTTCAACACCCATATTCCTTCAAAGAGGGATATTTGTCAAACAGAATGCTTTTACTTTTAGCCTAAAACCTCTCAAGCTGTAAATTCTGGGCAATGCATGTACACAAGCATTCTGACTCTCACTGTCTGCATTCTAGAGCTCCAGTATTTAACACTTAAAGGGATAGTGTGCGCAGAAATGATGGTTCTGTCATCGATTACACAGCCTCGTGTCCATTCTGCCTTCGGTGGATCTCCAAATGGTCTGCTTTTCCATATAATGAACGTGAATGGAGTTCATCAGGCAAGCGATCAATAAAGTCACATTTATTTCTATAGCACTTTATATGATACAGAAAAGAAATAAACAAACAAATACATAAATAAATAAATAACAAAACAGGACAATATGAGAATCAGTGATACAAACGTATTCAAATATGAGACAAATGATGCTGTAGATCAGCTCTAAAAGAGAAAATAGCGTTGTTATTCAGTTCAAAAACTTGAGCAGAAACATAATTATATCAATAAAAAGTTATTAATTGTAGTA
>JAUMHR010000062.1:17913640-17924379 GCA_032361145.1 Enteromius fasciolatus | reverse complement strand
ATATATATATATATATATATAGTTAGTTTTTGTTATATTTTCCCATTTTTGTTTGGTGATTTTCAGTTTTGCTATTTTTAGTAATTGTAATAAATGAATATTTCTAAATTAGCTGGTCAAACTGCATAGAATTTGTCAATTTAAAAATTATGTAAAATTTCAAATTCTAAATAATGAAACTAAAAGCTTTTAAAACATTTTCCATTTTATTTTATTTCAAATAATGTATTTTAGTTGTAGTTTACAAGTAATAGTAATAGTACAGTATCAGACTAGTTTTTGTGACTAGTTTAAGGGTCAAAAAAAGTCGGTCAGTGATATATTGGTCTGTATTTTCATTTTTTAATTTTAGTAAATTTGTAAAATGTGTATTTTTTTTTATTATTTGTATTTTTAGGTTATTTATTTTTGACATTTAAAGTAATTAAACTCTTTTCCACTAACTGAAGTCTTAATAGTACAGCTGATAGTAGTTGCGTCTTTTAGCATCTGTGATGTTTCTGTAAGTAATAAAACTGAAAGCATTTAACATTTTATTTCAGTAAATGTTTTTTTGTTCTAATGCTGTAAATGTTTTTGATAGGTCACTATTATAGCGGTAGTTATCAGTAATTTGAAGGTTGATTTAGTGCTCTGTCTCTCAGACTCGCAGCGAGGCAGCGATGACGGTTTTGAGTGGTCACGTGGTGGTCTGTATTTTCGGCGATGTGAAGTCGGCTCTGATCGGTCTGCGTAATCTGGTGATGCCTCTCAGAGCCAGTAACTTCCACTATCACGAGCTCAAGCCCATCGTCTTCGTGGGATCTCTGGAGTATCTGAAGAGAGAGTGGGAGACGCTACACAACTTCCCCAAAGTCTCCATCTTACCCGTGAGCACTCTCTATTTACCACTCTAAAAACATCTGTAAATATAGGATACAGGAACAATATACTGTAGACACTGCTGGTGAATAGAGGGGGAAAAATGAATAGTCATCTCACAATTATGACTTTTTTTTCTCAGAACTGTAAGATGTAAAGTTGCAAGATATAAATTACATATGATCCAAAAACCTGGTAAAACCATCTATATTAATATATTAGGAATACAAATGTACGTTTGGTGTAAATGCTAATGAAGTGGAAATGTATGGCTCAATGCAGGAGAATGAAAACAATTAGAGAAAACGGCCTGTAAACATATGTATTGAAATAAGTAGATGAAGTGCTATAAAACAAAGAAGCTTTCGTGAAACAGAAAGGTTCTTCATGGAACCATTTAGAACAAAAGGTTTTTAAGAGTGTATTTATTTGACCAGTATTTTGAATGTTACATTGCATTGTGTTTTGGAGTGAACAGAAACAGTCTTGTGTAATGAGCTGCTATTATTTTTTCTGCCGTGTATGTCTTGATTAGGGCACTCCACTGAGTCGGGCTGATCTGAGAGCGGTCAACATCAATCTCTGTGACATGTGTGTCATTCTGTCAGCCAATCAGAACAACATCGACGACGCCTCTCTGCAGGACAAGGAGTGTATTCTGGCATCGCTCAACATCAAGTCCATGCAGTTTGATGACAGTATTGGACTCCTGCAGGCCAACTCTCAAGGTCCAGAGCGTCTCAGCTCAGATTTTTGATTTTGATAAAGTGCCCCAATTATGGGTTTTGAAAGGTTCATATTTTGGTTTTGGGAGTCACCAACAAGATTAAGAACACTTTCATTGTCTTATAATATGCATTTATTTTTTACCTTATTTGTTAAATGACTCCCAAACGATTTGTTCAACAATTGTTTTCTCCAAACTCCTCCAGTGATTAATCGATTTCATTTAAAGCAGTGTTTGTGTGCTTTTAATGCTACAAAAGCAGCACCTAATGGTGAAGAATGAATTTGCATTACCCTTTCAGTCGAATCACTTCGACGTTACATATGGGAACTCGCCAGAGAGACCAATTGCCTTTGAGCTTTATACAAAAGGCCAATGAATATTGACGTGCACTTGATTGCACTCAGGTGCACCTCATTACTACGTGAGTATAAGAGGGCACGAGTGCAGCTTTTCGCTTCAGAGCCTTCGCCGTTTGGAGCTGGAGATCCCCTTGACTGTTTTGAAGCTGACGGTTGATCTACTGAAAAGAGGTTCTGCGATCTCTCTCGTCTGGCAGCGTTTACTGGGCTGCTGTCAGCGGATCCTGCAAGTTGGTGGCTTTTTTCAAAGCCGGCTGTGCCAACTTTTTGCATTCCAGCGAGCAAAGACCTATTGAGTGCACGGAGTTGGTGAAGCATTCTCCGGAATGTTGATGTAACCATGCGTTTCTGGGTGCGGGAGTTTCCTCACCTCTGTAGACGGACACGATCGCTGCCTCACGTGTCTGGGTCGAGAACACACTGAGACAGCTGTCCCACTGCTAGCACAGCGGCCAACGTTCCCTTGATTCTACTAGCGATTCAGCTGGGAGCCTGGATGGCGCTTCTCAGGCCATTGCGGTGGTTGATACGGACGGTACGCCTCGGCTTATGTGATTCAATTCGCCAGGCACCCACTATAACACTGTCCGCTCGGACAGCGGTGCCGCCGGCCTACGTGCGGAGGTTGCAGTCCTACTGGCGAAGGATGCAATCAAGCCTGTCCCTCCAGCCGAGATGAGGTCAGGGTTTTACAGTCCTTATCGTGCCTAAAAAGAGCGGTGGGCTGAGACCCATCCTGGATCTACGAGCCTTGAGCCTCCCTTCTCAAGCTGACGTTCAAAATGCTCACTCCGAAGCGCATACTAACAAGAATCCAGAGCCAGGATTGGTTCACAGCCATCGACCTGAAGGACACTTACTTTCATGTCTAGATCTTGCCTCGACACAGACCCCTTCTTCGGTTTGCGTTCGAGGGTCGAGCATATCAGTACAAGGTCTTACCCTTTGCCCTGTCCCTCTCTCCCCGCGTCTTCATGAAGGTCGCGGAGGGTGCCCTCTCCCCTCTATGGCAGATGAGCATCCGCATCCTCAACGACTGGCTGATAATAGCTCACTCAAGGGATCTGTTGTGCGTGCACAGAGACCTGGTGCTACGGCACCTCAGCCATTTGGGTCTTCAGGTCAACCGAGAGAAGAGCAAACTCTTCCCAGTTCAGAGGATCTCTTATCTTGGTATGGAGCTAGACTTGGTCGAAATGACTGCCTGCATCACCAGCGAGCTCACGCAGGCCATGCTGAAATGCCTAGACATGTTCACACACAAAACAGCGGTCCCTCTCAAAACTTTTCAGAGGCTCCTGGGGCATATGGCAGCTGCAGCCGCGGTTACACCGCTGAGCTTGCTTCATATAAGACCGCTTCAGCGTTGGTTACACAATCGAGTCCCGAGATGGGCATGGCACTGTGGCACACTCCGGATTGGTGTTTCCCCGCAGTGTCGCCGCCTATTCAGCCAGACAACCAACCCTGGACCAACCCTGCTTTCCTCCGGGTCAGAGTACCCCTGGGTCAGGTGTCCAGGCATGTAGTGGTCAACATGGATGCCTCCTCCACAAAAATTCCTCCACAAAAACTCTTAAATTCTTAAATCTCAGTATTCCACAGTCAGCCAGAAGGCTGTGTTTTCCAATTATATCCATAATCAGATTTCCACATGCAGAAACTATGGGTTAAAGTCATGTGCTCCGCTCCCCCAACCTTATGCTTCAGTACAACTGGCAGCCCTGTGGGACCCCAATCTGGCCCCCAGGGTGTTGGGGAAGATTACGTGCAATTTTTCTGCTGACAAACTTGAAAAACAGCTCGCCTGTTGGCGGGGGGTCTCCGCGTAACCGGTCTCAAGGGTCGTGGCCTGTTCCATGGGTGTTCCCATATGTAACGTCGAAGTGATTCGACTGAAAGGGTAACGTCTAGGTTACGAACGTAACACACATTCCCTGAAGGAGGGAACGTAGACGTTAGTAGTGCTCTTAGGTCGCACTGACGCCGACTCGGCTCTTCAGTGAAAACCTGCAAGTGCACCGCACTTGTGCCCTCTTATACTCACGTAGTAATGAGGTGCAATCAAGTGCACGCCAATATTCATTGGCCTTTTGTATAAAGGTCAAAGGCAATTGGTCTCTCTGGCAAGTTCCCATATGTAACGTCTCCGTTCCCTCCTTCAGGGAATGTGGGTCACGTTCGTAACCTAGACGTTTTCATTCAGACCAACGTGAAAAATGGTGCACTAACAATATGTTAGAGATGTCATATAACGCCAGTTTTCCACAAGCTGATATAATTCTTTAGGATCTTAAAGAAAAGTCTGTAATATAGTTTGCTTAAAATTTCTCAGTGGTAGTGTAAGAAAACAGCCATTTTACCCTGTCAGAAACAGACAAATTGAGCTACCATTAACATGAAGTAAAATAACATCTATCTGAAGTCATTTTAACCTCACCTGTGATTTGGCTCAGAATCTCAGGTAAAAATGCCATTGCTACACTTCTAAATAGTGAATTACTATGATAATTATTTAGTATTTTGGTTTTCATCACTACTTCTGTTTGTCTCTCTGTTTGTCTTTAGGAAAAATATTAATAAAATCAAAAATTTGGATTTTATTTGACATGTCTCTTTATTGATGTGTTATGTGCTCTGCTCCAGGGTTCACTCCTCCAGGCATGGACCGCTCGTCTCCGGAGAACAGTCCCGTTTACGGGTTGGTGCGACAGACATCTATAACCACCGGAGCTAACATTCCCATCATCACTGAGCTCGGTGAGAAGCACCTTTTAACCCAAACTAACATTTAGTCATCAAGGATGCATTCAATTGATCAAAAGAGACAGACATTTATGACTGCTGCTGGCAAAATGAGTCACAATGAGCAAAGTCTCAAAAATGAGTTATTTCTAATTTTCATTCTCTATTAAAAACCCTTCACAATCATGATTGTTGGAGTTGGATAAAAAAATAACAATCATTACATAATCTTTGTTGTTATGAATAAGAATTAATACCAAAAAAACAAACAAACTGATGATTAAAACTACAAGAGCAGTGAGTGAGTGTTATTGTTTATTTAAAATACAGATTAACATATACAGACAGACACAGGTATATTCACTATGAATTCATTAATTAAATGTATTTTGTGAAAATACCAAATTCCATATAGCTCAGAATTAGCCCGTGCGCATTACTACTAATTTTGCTAGCAAGACTCACAATTGTAGTTTTAAAAAGATTTCTATTTTAAATAAATGCTGTTCTTTTGAACCTTCTATTCATTAAATAAATCCTAAAAAATAAGATGACACATTTTCCACGAAAAACATGAATCTGTTTTTAACATTGATAATAATCAGAAATGTTTCTTGAGCAGCAAACCCTCATATTAGATGGTTATATTAGATCTTGTGACACTGAAGACTGGAGGAATGATGTTGAAAATGGAAAATTCTGATATATTTCAGAACTGATATTCACATGTAATATTTCACATTTGTTTTCACTTTGATCAAATAAATGCAGCCACAGTGAGCATATTTTTCCCCCAAAAAATTTGCTAACACTGTACAATAAGGTCCAATTAGTTAACATCAGTTAATGCAATACATTTTTACAGAATTTATTAATCTTTTTCTATCATCAGTGTTTTAATGTTTTTATTTTTAGACTTTTTGTTTTTATTTTAAAGTAGTTTTTTTTGTGTGTGTGTGAGTGCTTTGAAATTTGCATTAGTATTTTTTGTATTTAACAATTTAAATATGTTATTTAACTTTATTCAAATATTACTATATAAATAATAATTAAACCAAATTTATTTAAAAAAACGAAAATGATTGCCTTGGCAACTAGCAAAAATAAGCTTGAGATTTTAATTTAACTTTATTTTAGTTTATTTTATTTTAGTTTAGTTAAATAAGTTTTTAGCGTTAGTTACTGTAAATATATTAACCCTGACATTATTAAATAAATAACAAATACCTTTGATTTTGATCATTAATATTAGTAAATGTTAAAAGAAACATTAATGAAGATGAGTAAATGCTTTAGAATTTTTTTTTATACTGTATTAATGTTAACAAATGGAACCTTTATTGTAAAAAATCCCATCGACCCCCAAGCATTTGAGAGTGAATGGCTGTTTTAATAACCGTTGCTGAAAATAATTTTGAAGCGAGTTTTTAGGTTTATGGTTACGAAGTGTAAAACAACTAAGTGGTTGGTTTTGGTAACTGGTTGTTTTATGCTGCCAGCTAAAACAGACAAGTTGCTGCCCCTGGTTTCTCTGAGCCAGGACAAGAGCAGCGGGAACAACATCCCAATGATAACAGAGCTGGGTAAGAACTCTGGAGGTGTTTTCACTGTTGGCATGAGCATTTCTACAGCATGCTGTGAGTCCCCTGTGCTTCTGTGTGGCAAGACGTGCTGCTGGTTCTGTCAAACCCATCCAATCTGATCTGTCACTCTGTTATGTGTTTCTGAGTGTCTCTGACAGAAAATTCTAAAGATCAGGGTCTGAAATGAACTTCCTGCTGCTGAAATATCACATGGTCCTAAGTATTCATTAGGACCATTCATTAGGACCATTAGGACCACCGGTCATTCATTATTGTTTTCTTAATATTTTAGTTTAGTTCAAGTTTGTTGCATTTTAAGTAAAATGTTACATTATTGATTAATAGTTTTAGTTAACTGTAATAACCTTTCTTGCGTTATGTTTGATCAGACTGACTCATAATACATAAATAATAAAGTACATCATGTTTCTGCTTAAAGGTCTGAAGAAGAACTTCATTTAGGTTGCACTGGGAAGTTGCAGCAGTTAATCTATTTCCCAAAAGATCATTTTTGACCCTGTGATGTCCTGTTATTTTCTCTGAATATTTTTAATAAGACTCATTTAATGAACATTTAATGAAACACATTCCTCACACTGTGTGTTTGTGTGTATGTGTGTGTGCCTGCAGTGAACGACTCAAACGTCCAGTTTCTGGACCAGGATGATGACGACGATCCAGACACTGAGCTGTACCTCACCCAGCCGTTTGCCTGCGGGACAGCGTTCGCCGTCAGTGTGCTGGATTCATTAATGAGTGCCGTAAGTTAACACAAAAACACGGAGAGCACCAGCAAATTCAGAAAACATCTTCTTCATATCAGTTTGGCATTACTTGTGTTGTGAATATTTTTAGCACATGCAAAGACATGCACAAGCACCACAAACCACAAAAAAATTACCCCATTTGTGTTTTTATTAATTTTATTATATAATGACTGTAGGTAACACGTTATTTTAAGCTGTCCTTGTTACACGTTATATGTACTTACTATTATAATTACAATTAATTATGCATAATTACATGCAAGTAACCCTAAACCTAACCATAACCATATAGTAAGTACTGTAGTTAATTAATATTACTCATTACTTAAATGTATATCTAAACTGTAACAAGGACACCTTAAAATAAAGTAGGTAACACTTTTATTTTAATGTGTCATAATACAGAGTAATTAAATACTTAGTAGTAGCCTTTGTACTTACATGACATAAAATGTACTTATCATGTAACTAAGTTCTGGAACAGTTTGTAATGATGTAGATGTGACAGACAGCTACTGTTACACATGTTACACACCGAGTCTGTTACACAGATACTTACACTTAAGTACAACCATGATACACTTTATTTTAAGTAGCTTATGTCTGTGTGTTTGTATAAAGTCTGCAACACACATGTGACAATCGTTTGGTTACATAAGTATCTGTGAACAGACTCAGTTTGTAACAAATGTGTAACAGTAGCTGTCTGTTACATCTACATCATTACAAACTGTTCCATAACTTAGTTACATGATAAGTAGAGTTTGTTTTATATAAGTACAACAGCTACTACTCAGTACTTACTACGTAAATACTTTGTATTATGGAAACCTAAAAATAAAATGTTACCATAAAGGGTAACATAAATGTATTCATCCATTAATTCATTTTAAAAGCAATACCACAGTTGGTTTTTGTAGGGAAAGTTGTAAAAGTACATTAGTCACATAACCTTTCACAGTTACAGTAACTGTGTATTTCATCAGCTTATTTAGGCTAATAAAAAATGCTTTGAGGAAACTTAACAGTAGGGTGGTAAAATAAATGTAAAAACTTCTGTCCCAGCGATGTTCATCACTTTGCGGTTCTCTTGATTATTTCTGAGGTGCTCTGTGCTTGTTTGCCTGGCGATTCTTTATTTAGATGTGTTTGGCAGCATGTGTGTTATTAAATGAATGAAGATGTTTTTTGTAATTTGCATGTGCTTTTTTATTCGTCTCTGATCCACTGTAGTAATGCTCTCTCTCTCTCTCTCTCTCTCTCTCAGACGTACTTCAATGATAACATCCTGACACTGATCAGGACACTGGTAACCGGCGGAGCCACACCGGAGCTGGAGGGTCTTCTTGCGGAGGAAAACGCTCTGCGTGGAGGATACAGCACACCGCAAACGCTGGCCAACAGAGACCGCTGTCGGGTCGCCCAGCTGGCGCTATACGACGGGCCCTTCGCTGACCTCGGGGTGAGACTGACCTCTTCATTTGCTCTATGTTTAACCCTCAGGTGCTTCTTGTGTGGAGATAAAAAATTAACAACTTTTCTTTAATTTCAGTGAAACGTTCAACATGTTAAAGTGCTTGTATTATGGGTAATGAAAGGTTTTGGGAGTCACAAACAGGCTGACATGCATACAAGATCAAAAACGCTTTCAATTTCTTATAATATGCATTCATTTTTAACTCACTTATTCAATGGCTCCCTAACGATTCATTTCTCCAAACTCCTTCAGTGATTGGTCGATTTCATTTAAAGCAGTGTTCATGAGCTTTTAATGCTTTAAAAGCGGCACCTAGTGGTGAAGAATGAATTAGCATTTTCATTCAAACCAATGTGAAAAGACACAAGAGTCAATACTGCAACTTCCCAGTGCAACCTAAATAAAGTTCTTCTTCAGGCCTTTAAGCAGAAACATACTGTACTGTATTATTTATGTATTATGAGTCAGTCTGATAAAACATGACTCAAGAAAGGTTATTACAGTTAACTAAAACTATTAATCAAGTGGGCTGGAAATATGGTAATATTTATTTTTTTATTTTGAGGTTAACATCAAACATTTTAAAAATGACAGTAACTTTATACACGCTGCACTTTCAGATCTAAAACTTTGCTGGATGTTTTTATTCAGATAGAGCTGTGTTACACATGGCATGAAAGGTACTTTTGAAACATCCATATTTAGAGGAATTTATGGTACTAAATTATGTTTGTAGAATAATTATGATCCATTTGTTATATACGGTGGCCCAGTAGTGCACAACACTAAACAATTAAAAAAGCAAACATAAGCTCACGAAAACATAAGATCGCAACAGAACAAAATTAAAAAAGGAAACATAAACTCACAACACAACAACATTAAGCCACAACACAACGGAAATGCTCCTGACCACTAGGGGGCAGTTGTTCTGCAGAAACGGTTATTGTTCGCATTTCATGAGTATTCAGGGTCGGTCTATACCTGTTTTGATAGTTTTAATGCTGACACTAAAACCATCCCCTGGCGTTATTTCAGTTCGCGATGTGGGTCCGAAAAACAACATTTTACTACCAACACAGCCTGCAGAGCCCATTGTACCTTGCACAATACCGTTTCTGTGGACCAAATGCCCTCCAGTGGTCGGGAGCATTTCCGTTGTGCTGTGAGCTTATGTTTGCTTTTTAAATTTTGTTATGTTGTGCACTTCTGGGCCACCGTAGTTAAACCACTTTTTGAGCATAGACCTGAAAACGAAATTTCCAACTTGTTAAATCTTATTTAAATCTCGTCACTTAACTCCAATTTATAATTCCCAGAGCCCAGACTTAACTTTAAGTTATTGATTTATTTGTTTAATTTTTTAAAGAAGACAAATTATAAAGGGGGAAAAAATATAAAGTTTCTGTTTATTGTTATGAAAATATTACATTTTATATGAAAAATATGTTTCCCAAACATTTTTACGCTAAAACTTTAAAATCAAATCCATAAATCTAAAGAACACTGAAAATGATTCATTGAATTTACTAGGCAGGTTGTTGCAATTAATTAATTTTAGCTACATTTAATCAAACAAATTGAGTTGAATTTGTTCATTTAAATGTAGCTTAAATAAATTGATGGCAACAACTTTCTTTGTAATAAATCCAACTAATCACAGTGAAGCTATGTTCCATACCGGGGAACGTATTGAAAATAAAGAGCTTTCGGGAAGTTTTATATTTATTTGTTTTTTGTTATTGTTGTTTATTTGTTAGGGTGCAGTACCAAACATTTCCACTAGATACAATTTGGTCAAATATTTGCTTAAATTTTAAATCTGTATCCTCATATAATGTTTGTTGTTTTCAGGATGGGGGCTGTTATGGTGATTTATTCTGTAAAGCATTGAAGACGTACAACATGTTGTGTTTTGGAATCTACCGATTAAGAGACGCACATCTGGGAGCACCCAGCCAGTGCACTAAACGGTGAGTCAACCCGCTTTACTAGCTTTACTAGATTAGTTTCAGCTGGGACAATAGGGACCACATTAGGGTGGTTGCCAATGTGTTGCTAGGGTACTTGTGATAATAGCTAGGATGTTGCTATGTGGTAGAGTGGTTGTTAGGGTGTTGCTATGTAGTTGCTAGGATACCCAGTCTGGGTCTAGGGTGTTGCTATGTGGTTGCCAGTGCCAAGGGTGGTTGCTTGGGTGTTTCTATGCAATTGTCA
>JAUMHR010000062.1:17869209-17884948 GCA_032361145.1 Enteromius fasciolatus | reverse complement strand
TTCTTCTCAGCCAGGTGAAACACACCAAATTGAGAAACTAAAGGAATGCATAGTTGATATAAAAAATTGGATGTCAACTAACTTCTTACTGTTAAATTCTAACAAAACAGAGGTATTAATTATCGGACCTAAAAACCGACAGGTAATAATTTAGAAGACTGTCTAACACTTGATGGCTGCTCTGTCAGTTCTTCTTGCTACAATCTGTATTGTTAAAAGCGCTGTATAAATAAAAGTGACTTGACTTGACAAACATCTCAACATCCTCAAGTGCACCAAAGGAGACGCTGGGCCCGGTGGCATTTGGGGGAGCGTCTTCCTCGGGAAACACCATGGCGGAACTACGGGTGATGGCCGAAGTCCGCAAAGCGTTCCCGCTCCGAGACATTCTGCACCGTCACCGTAGCGGAGAAACCTTTACGACTCACCGGACCATAGGGAGGACGCACAGGGAGCCGTCTCACGAATGAGTGGCCCGATCTCAAAGTAGCGATGGTCATGCATCCGCAATGAATGCATGACTCATCCAAGAGTGCTGCCTCAGAGCGTTTCCGGCCTAGACACGAAAGACAGCGCTTATGCCTGTCTGAGGAGGTGAGGAAACTCCCACACTCAGAAGCGCACGGCTGCATAGACATTCCGGAGAAAAAATTGCTCTTTTTGCAGCCCGGTTGCCCAGGGAGGACCTCTTCGTGGCACCACATGCACTCAGTAGGCAGAGGTCTCTCGCTGGCGAGCAAAAGATTGGCTTACTGAGCCTTTATAAAGGCTACTAATCTCATGGGGTCCGTTGTCGACTGCCCAGTCAGATGTCGAAACGGCGAGAGAGCATGAATTTCCTGCAAGTGCAATCCAGCCTCTCCCTCTTGTACTCATGCTGTGATAAGGTGCACCTGGCTGTGATTATTGCACGCCAATATTTATTGGCCTTTTTTCAAAGACTTGAAGACGATTGGTCTCTCAGGTGAGACCCCATATGTAACGTCGGAGTGAACTCGACTGAAGGGGAACTAGAAATAAAGATGACGTAGCTTGACATGAGTTTCTTTCTGGGAAACTATCATTTTGATTGTTGATTGTTTCTATGTTGAACATGCCATGAACTGTATACATGGTGGAGGAGATAATGTTTCAGTTACTTACATAACTCTCATTCCAGGGTTTGCCATCAGGGGAACTTGCTGGAAGAGGGAAAGCGTGACACTGGCCGGCTCTGCCCGCCACTGTTACCTATTGCCAAACACACACAAAGAAACCTGTTCAATGCAGAGACTGTAAAATATTGTAAAGGTTTTTGGTGCCACCCAGTAGCCTGACTACGATATAGCAAACCAGTTCCCAGTTAATCTCTGGCTCCTCAACACCTGATCAAACCAACGAACAGAGGGTAGGTTTAGAGCCATGACGTAGACCCTAAGCTGAATTTAATATTACAGTTTAGGTTAGGAAAAACTACAGCAGACATGGAGACACAGGATGCTATTCACTCTGTTGTGGAGAAGATTCCTGGCATTTGCCAACTGATGGCCGAAAAAGAAGAGTGTTTGGTTCACATTTTGAGGTGATGTTGTGGTCCTACTCCCAACAGGTTTTGGGAAAAGATTAGGTGTGTTTGATTTGAAGTGGCGCTGCAGTGACCGACCGTTGTATGACATCAAAGCTACCTTGAGACATGATCTCTCTTGCATGGCGGGAACCTTGGGTATGCTTTAACGTATATACATCTCAGGACAACATAAGAGAGTTCAGCATCGACTAAACACGCTTTTCCCAGTTGACCCAAAGGGTGTATCAGCCCCAACTGGCTGAGGTGTAAGAAGGCTAAAGGCACCCTAACCTTCGTAGACACAGTGGAAAAGAGACAGCCCGAGGGAAAGAAAAGGGCCATGCCCGACCCTTGAACGCAAATTGTAAGAGCAGTGCACATCAAGAAAAAAAAAATTGAGACATGAAAGTAAGACCTTTCAGGTTGACTGTTGCAAACCAATACTGGGGAAGATCTGCATCATATCTTCCATCTTGAATGAAACTTGTAAAGGGCCCAAAACAAGACTCTTAGATTCAGAATAGTCCTAAGGCCACTGTCTTTCTTGGGTAAGATAAAGCAAGGGGTGTAAACCTCAGCCAATCCTTTGCCAGTAGGATGTCAATCTCCTCACACAGGACAGGGGATTGTCAGACTGCCACAGAAGTCTCTCACAGAGTGCTGCTGAACCTGAGGGGTTGCCCTGGCAAACTAAATTGCATATCCGAGTCAAAGAACCCATGTAAGTGAGCCAGCGGGATGGGGTGGGCAGCGCAATCCCTTCTTCCAAGCTCTGTGTGAGTGGCACCAAAGTGACAATCGATACACCCGTGGTGGTGCAGGGGTGGGAAGTCATTTTGGAAGTTGCCCCCGAGCTGCAATCTCTTGGCTGCTGGTGATAGGGAGCATCATGGGTGAGAGTGAGGAGGATGCACATCACCCACTGTCAACAGCCTGGTAAACTAAAGGAATGGAAAACTGCTCTACCTTGAAACTATGGATACCACTGGCTGTTGAGTCAGCAGCAGAACAGATCCATGATTCTCTGCCTGACCCTCCTTCAGGGGAAGGAGTAGCGCTATACTTACCATGTCCTCTGAAAGAGCAGATTACCATGTCCCTGGTTTGCCCGTGTCAGGGTTGCTACATCATCTTTTCAGAGGACTTAGTGGCTGGCTGAAATGCAGGAGTCACTGCGGTTGACAAGTAGACTGGGGCACGGCCCGCGAAGGAATGGTGGTTAGTGGAGAAACACTTCAGGGCAGGAAAGGCCAAACAGGTCAGCCTGGGAGATGGGAGTGTCAGTAAAGCATACTTTACAGTATCTCGATCAGGTTGAGCCAAAGATGGCACTCTTGGACCAATAATGTGGACATCGCCTCCCAGAGGGACTGCTCTTTGACTTTCGTCACCCAGGGGGTGAGGTCAGAAGCAGAGCACAGCTTCGGTACAAACCTCAAGCTTTTTTTTTTTTTTTGGAGTGGGTTCTAGTGGTAGACTATGAATAATTAGTCTACCAAGCCTGCAGGATCGTCATAGCATGCAAGACAGAAGCAGCAGGGGCAGTGTTTTCCACCTGGGAAATGTCAATGGCTACCCAGGAAAGCACACTGTCATTTTTGGGTCAGATTCGGTGTCGGCGTCAACAACCGAAGGTGCAGTAGCTATGAATCTTCATCTTCGAAAGACGATAGCCAATCTCCTAATGCATCTAATCCCTGGACATCTAACCCTCTGGCAAACTAAATAAAATGCCCCATCATGAGCCGGGCCACCAAAATTGTACAGTGGTACATACACCACCCAAACATTTGCCTACATTTTTTAAGTAAATCCCTAATGCTGAGTCATGACATAACTCCCAACCAACATATAGGGAACTGTCGTTAAAAACTATTATTGCAAAAGTTGAATTACTTTCATTTAAGACAGTATTGTCAGTTACTTTAATGAAAGTGAACATGTAATACATACCCTCTGTTCAGATCCTTGCACATCACCAGGGGTCTGTCTAAAATAAATAATGACAATGTGAGGAACTAAAATGTCCAATAAAGAGAAATCCAAAGATTGCAGACTTGCTGAATAATTAGTATAAACTTGAACACACACACCCACACACACCTGCGTCGTCTCTTGTATATGATGACACCAGCAAGTATGCAAGAAAGGACGCACACAAGTGAGGGCACTAGGATGTAAAGCCAATCGGTGTTCAATTGAACAATCATGTCTGTTTCTTCATGGACAGAGGCTATTGTAAAAGGATTAGTCATTAATATTAGTGCACACTGTAATTATCATAAATTATAAAAAAGAAAACAGCACAAAAATAAATATAACACCTGCAGCAAGCATTTCATAACTCCACAGAAAACTTACATTGCGCGTTTTTGCTCTTCATTGCTGTAACTGTTATGCCGCCATAATATGTCACATTACACTTAATAGTCAGGTTTTCTGCATTTGTGACAGATGTGCGTGTCAGACTGAATTTCCACAGGCCATTTTCAATAAGCGTATTCTCTGTTTTATCAGACCCTATGATATTGCTGAGGCTGATTTTGGGTTTGTTGTATGGACATGTGTGTAAAGTTGAACACACTACTGTGGTGGTGTCCCCCGTCTGAACACCTCCATAGATGTTGATACTGGGCTGTTGTGGACTTGCTAAAACAAGAAGGAACATCACAGTTAAAGCTTGTTTACATCAATGACAACTATATAGATAGCTGTATATTAGCATCCACACCAATGCACAATAACATACTATTTATTATATTATAAAAAAAGAATATTTACATACCGTCAACAAAAATTGTGGAGGAGACATCATAAAACTTGTAGGTGCGCCAGCCAATGTTTTCAGGGTCAATCCATGCATATAATGACTCTCCATGATGGGCCTGGTCCAGATTTTTAATTAGCAGACTGCAATCCCAACTTGAGTTCCCAAATAAATCAGTTTTTCCTTTGAACTTCTTAATTATATATTTTGGATGCAATGGATCGTAAACTAAAGGATAGCCCGAAGAAACCCACTGATACCACACAATTCTGCGTGGGTTTATGGGTGGGTTTGATGTGTAGTAGTAAGAACATGGTATAACCAAGCAGGAACCTTTAAGGCCATGAATGCTTTTTGGCATTCTCACTTCCCATGCCAGAGCATCAAATACCAGCACACCTGTTGGACAATATTTGACCATAAATGAATGAGAGTTTATTATTTTTATTATTATTATTCATTGCCACCTGCTACACTAGATTAGACTAGATTAGATTAGATTAGATTAGATTAGATTAGATTCAACTTTATTGTCATTGTGCAGGAACTGGAAAGGTACTGGAAAGGTAGTGTAATAGAGACCTGCTCAACTGAAGACAATGAATACAATGTAAGTTGGGAGGGAAGTATAACAAAGGTGCATTATATGGTCAGGTGTATAAAGTTAAACACAGGGTCATATATGTAAGGCTCATGACCACAGTGCAAATGTCATCAGGAGGTGGGGGGGTGTCTTTTTCTTTTTGGGTAGTGTTAAGTGAGATTGAAATTCTGTATTCTGATAACTGAGGGAAATAAACTGTTTCTTAATCTATTGGTGCAACAGCGAAGTGTCCTGTAATGCCGTCCCGATGGGAAAAGGTTGAACAGTTTATGGTTGGGGTGAGAGGAGTCTTTGATGATGCATCTCGCTCTCGCTCTCTACACTAGTCATATTTTGGATTAATTCCAGTAGACATTTAAACTTCTTCAGCTCTTTGTAATTATTAAAAACATTTATTGCAAAGTTACAAGCTACTCTGGTATAATATACTAGTATTGTTGATTTGGCTTTTTGAATATAAACAGATAAACATAAACATATTTACTATTTTAAGCTAATATGTCCTAAAAAAAAAAAAGATACAACGTAAATGTTGTGTTTTTAGCAATTATGTTTAATCTAAATGTGCATCTGGGTTATAAGCCACACAAATACAGGCTATTATGACACTGCATTCTGAAGTATGTAAACAAACTGTGTCTCACACCACAAAAAAACAGGCACTGTACCTTGAAAAAGTAAATGCAGTAACAGCTGTCCTTTCATGTTTCTCTAAATCAATACAAACACAAACATCAAAATTATTAAATTTGCGGTGTTATCTTCTACTTGTTATTTTCAGTACTTTATTTGCACTTTAGTTTTTATATTTCTGTTTTTTATACATTTTTAAACCCGACCACTAGTAGCAAGACAATTATATTAAGTTAAAAAAAGTCTTCATTGTTTTAACAATGCACAGTAACATGCATTCTTACATCTTACATTTTCAGTACAGACCTTTGCACAAACAAGAAATGAGTAAAGCCACAAGGCAAAAAGCAATATATATATATAGAGAGAGAGAGAGAGAGAGAGAGAGAGAGAGATCTCCTTATTTTGTTTATCCTCAAGTTAGGTAAAATAAGTCAAATCTGTCTCAAGCATATGAAATTTCATACTTACAGAATCGATCACAGAAGACTTCTCCATGGTCTGTTCTGCTTAAGTCTATAAATCAAGAGTCTTTAGGCAGGCCAGCGTCCTAATTATAATAAGGTATAGTTTTATTGTATATAGGTTAAATGCAAATAAAATACTAAAATAAAAGAGAAGTAAAAAGCAAGGTATATAATCTGCAAGCTTGGTTGTTTAGAGGCATCAATGGCAATGTCGTTCAGAACTAACCTTTCTTCCGTTTACTTCATGCCTTTATAGAGAATAGCTTCCATTGTTCACTGATGTCATACAGCTGGGAGATTTTAGAAAAAGCTCAATAAATTCTTTGTTCACAGCTGTTTCTCATTAATAGGACTCTCCAACGGGTTTTGTGTTCTCAATCAATCACTTTTATTTATATAGCGCTTTTAACAATACTGATTGCAGCAAAGCACTGAACATTATAAAATAGGAGAATAGAGTAAGGGTAATGTATAATGACGAGATTAAACTGTTTATCAACAGTAAATTATGTGTTGTTGGCCAAAGGCCTCGTGCTTTTTCATATAGTGCTCAGGACATGGTTGGAGAAATTCAAACAAATGTAGCTGAAGTACAGCCAGTAGATGAGTTGAAAGAACTGAAGGAGTGTCTTCATAAACAACAAGTAACACTAGATACCATTATGAGACATCTTGAGCCTCCAATGTCCCATAAGAGGCATGATGTTCGTTCACGTGGATCCAAGTTGCCCTATCCGCCTGATGGTAAACCTATATGTCTCTGTTGTAATAAGCCTGGGCATATTGTTAGATTTTGTAATGTAGATCTTAAATCATCATACAAGGCTGCAGGAAGAGATGGTCCACAAAGTTGTAGGAAGCCCACTGTTGCAGTTAGATCTACAGTTGACCAATCTGAAAACTAGAACCCGGGCATCGGAAGGGGAGTTTTTGTTTGGGAGTATGATCAAGTAAAGATGCATATCCAAGAGTTGGTAGATCAACGGGTGGTAAAAACAAAGTTGTAGCCCATACGCATCCCCAATTGTGGTGCAAAAGAAGGATGGTTCGATTAGACTGTGTGTAGACTATCGACAGCCTAATTTGAGAACTCGCAAGGATGCTTTCCCTCTTCCACAGATTGTGGAGTCCCTAGACGCGTTAGCTGGTGCTAGGTTGTTTAGTATGTTAGATCTGGCTTGTGGATACAATCAGGTCCCTGTAGCCAGTCGAGATCAGGAGAAGACAGACTTTTGCACCCCCTTTGGGCTCTTTGAGTTTACCAGAATGCTCTTTGGGTTATGTAATGTGCCAAGTACCTTTCAGCAGCTTATGGAAAGGATATTTGACGACCACCGATTTCATGCTCTACTACTATACTTGGATGACATTGTTGCCACCAAACATGCCACCTCTTACTACACCAGTACTGCTCTCTGCCAATAATGTCTCTTTCTCCGTGGCTGCTCTGTTGGATTCAGGTTCCGCTGGCAACTTCATCGCCAGGCACCTAGCACGGCGTCTGAAGTTAAGAACTCACCCCACTGAGAAGATTTACCAAGTTCAATCGATCACCGGGAAGCCTCTATCCAGGAGTCATGTGAGACGCCGTGCAGGGCCGGTAAGAGTCAGAGTTAGAATCTGTCATGTGGAGGAAATGACCGTTCTGGTACTGGAGGGCTCCCAGATGGACCTTGTGCTAGGGCGTCCGTGGCTGGCCAGGCCACTATCCATCCCTGAGACCCGAGCCATGGAGGAGTACATCAAGGAGGCACTGGCAAACGGCTACATTCGACCCTCAACATCCCCTGTTGCTTCCAGCTTTTTCTTCGTGGCGAAGAAAGATGGCGGACTTCGCCCTTGTATTGATTATCGGCCACATAATAAAGTTACTGTTCCCTTTAAGTACCCTTTACCCCTTGTCCCAGCCGCCTTGGAGAAACTGAGAGGCAATAAATGGTTCACCAAGTTGGACCTTAGGAGCGTGTACAACCTCGTCAGGGTGAGACAGGGGGACAAATAGAAGACAGCTTTTATAACCCCTACTGGCCACTACGAATATCTCGTAATGCCGTATGGGCTTGCAAACGCTCCAAGTATCTTTCAAGACTTCATGCACGAGATTTTTAGAGACTTCCTAGAAAAGTTTTTAGTCGTATACATAGACATTTACCTGTTACCTGTTCCTTCCAGAAAGCTCCCTGATCCGCTCCAACGTCTCCCAGCTCCTGCGTCTCATCTTCCTCATCTCCTTGTGTCCCAAGTGGTGTGTGGCTGTCATCGTTCGTCATCGTCTGTCCATGTCCCTCGGAGGAATCAAGAAAGACTCTTTTCAGTTTATTATATTTACCCAGTGATTGGAAGAATTTACGTTTGATTACCTTTGTTTACCTTTTGATATTATCCTGTTGAAGAATAAACCTTTGTTGAATTTTACTCGTTGCAGTCTGTCCGCTTCATTACACACATATATTATGTGAACAATTTTTTATTTTATTTTTGCAATTAATTGACAACACTACTTTAAAAACATAATATAAATATAAATTAACACTGAAAATATAAAAATCAACAAAATAATAAAACAAATAATATTATATAAACAATAAAATAAAAAATACAACAAAAAAAACATTTAGGTTTTTTTTAAATAAACACCTATTTTGCATAGATTATTTTGATAAATAGGTCTACACAGACCTGCGCTGCTCATGCAGGAATACTTCCACCTGTGACTGCTTTTCTGCATGATGTGAAACAGACTTGTTGTGAATGATTCATCAATGCACGTCATTTCAGAAAAAAAATGCATGCCTAATTTCTATGCATCAGCAAATGCAATGATGACTTATAGAAATAAACACCTTAATTAATACACAAATGCTGTGATAAACAAGCCCTCAATCTATTAAAGCCATAAAGGCGATGATTCTTGTAAAAAATGGAATGATTTTGTCACTATAAATCATTCAGGTGAGCGTGTAAACAATGCGTGTTGCACATTTCAGAAGAGCACCAATAAAGCGACTCCGTAGACAACAACTGTTTGGAAGAAGAATAGACTTGCCCTCGATGTCTCCTCTGGGAGACTGAACGAGTCAATTTTACAAGCAGAAGACAGAAAAGGCCATCCAGAAACCATTCCTGCAGAGGGCTTTTAATGATTCAGAATGAGGCAGAAAACTGGTGCATGTCAACGCAAGTGTTTGCTTGTTATTTTTGATGCTTGAAAAGATCAGTGTCACTAGTTTGTTATCTATTAGAGAAAAAAGAAGGGCTACTAACATGTAAAGGCACAAGCTATTTCTAGGAAAAAAGAAATAAAACTACAAGCTAATCCAGAAAAAATAAGGATCTCAATGAAAAGACTATAAAGTAATGAAACATTACGAGAAAAGAGATAAATATTCCTAATGACTCCCTGAAGAGACAAGCAAATGCAAGCCAACTGAAAGCTCTCAGAGCAAAACATAACCATTAACCCCATGTTTAAACTGTCCGGAGTGTCTAACAAATCTTTATTGAATTGCAGTTTTATCCTGGGATTGCTTAGCTCTGATGACAAGATTCAATTCCATCGAGGAACTGAAAGCCCTGCATTAACAACCGCTTTTTCTTTACAGCCCCAAGACAAAATTACACAAAATCAGATATAATTTGAAATTTGTAACTCAATTTTACGTCCTTTCTGTGCATGATTAATGATGAAAAGCTTTTGTTTTACTTAAAAAAAAATGTATAAATTGACGGAGCGTCATAACATTAAGTTACGAGAAATAAATATGCATAAATTATATTAGTGAAAAATAATTTACACATATCAATTACACATGTATATTATACGATATTAGATTTTATATGATATATTTACATATTTTTTTTAATTAAAATAAATATATAGTTAAACAATACATATTTCATTATTTAAAAAAATTGTAAATAATTGTAAAAAAATGTTGTTAGTTTATATAATAATATCATATTAAGAAAATAATTTATAGAGTATAGAGTATATAAAAAAATTGTGCTTAAACTAAGAAAAGGGTTGATTAGCTGCTTGAATTTATACAATTACTGAATTTATCTCGCATTTAATGCAGGACGAGAGGAGAAGAAAGAAATTAAAAAGAAATATTTTTGTGCCCATCACACGCAGTGTTGCAGTTTGTCATTATTAATTTTTTTAATGTCTGGGCTATGCCTTTTACACCTTCTCTGCTTCAACCTGCAGTTCAGAATCTCTCTGATGGACAAACACACTCAAAACAAACACACATTGATAAAGAACGCTGGGCTTACAGAAAACCCCACATCTCTGCACACACAAGCCTTCCTGGCCAACACAACGGCCATTTTTCACAGCAACGACACCCCAGCCAATGCTAAAATATGACTTTTATCAATAGCCGTGCTTGCGCCGGGATATTAAAGTCCTAGACGGGCGAGGGGGAGCAGGTTGAAGAACCTTCCCATCATCCATCAGGCTCTGGGATGGGTGCCGTCAGGGAGAGAAACTCATTCTAACAGACATCCATCACTCTGCGTCTGCCTGCAGCTCTCCTGACCTGATCCTGAACCCTGCGTCTCTCAGGTAAACGCCAGACGCCTTCTCATCTGTCCCGCTTTACAGAATAAAAGTCTGCTCGCATTTACAACCAACACAATCCAGACCGCCGCATAAATCACTGCCAGAGCGCTCACTCGAACAAACAGATATACAGCCTTTGACGTGTTTTCATACTGATTTTGGAGGGGAAATCTACAGAACGCTATGTAAGCCCTTTTCTGCTACTGAAGAAAAAAATAAATAAAAGGGTATAGCGACTTTTAATAGTGTCTGACATTATTAAACACACACAGATGTGCGGTTACTGGTTAACAAACAAAACTACAGCATAATCAAAATGAGAAATGAACTAAAACAGGGCCAGTAAACCCAAAAACGTGTGTGTGAGTGTGTATGTGGAGACAGAGTTATTTTCTCTTATCTGACTGTCGCAGTTAGAGATGATAAATGTCCTGCATTGGCTGCCAGACCTCCTCTTAACCCACGGCCCCGGCTCTCTCTCATACACACACACACACACAAGTACGCCGTAAATCAGCTTTCTGGTCGAACGGTCTGACAGATGAATGTGGCGTCTGAAGCGACGGGCTCATCTTCCTGTGGAGAACGTAAAAGACACCAACAGCAAACCCCTCTGAAGAGTCACAGACAAAGTCAAACACACAAGATCACTCACACCGAACTAAACACACTAACTAGTTCTGAATAAGTCCAATCCAATTCTGAGTCTAATTGATTCAACTGAATCAGTTCATTCATACTGTTCTTGTAAATGAACCAAATCACAAATAAATGATTTATTTCTGCTGTAAATAACTACATTTTCAACTTCTATGAATTACTGTGACATATAATATTTAGTTTTTGTTAGGTATAATGTAAAGTTATGTTTAATACCAATGCTCTTACCCAATTGTTCATTTGTTTACATAATATTTGTGTACTGTGTATATTATATACATAAAAGCACACACACACACATATATATAGTATGTTTACTGTCAAATAATTTATTTAATATATAAATATATTATATAAACCTAAAATATTTTGTAAACATAAGCATGCATGTGTTTGTGTGTGTATATGTAATAAATATACACAGTACATATATTATGTGAACATAAATGTTTATTTTGCGATGAATTGCATTAATCATTTCACAGCATCATTAAATACATGACTGTTTTTGTCTATTTTTCCAGTGCAAATATCTAAACATTCTTGAATTAAGATTACATAAGATATTATGCAAAGTAACATTAATAGTTAACATTAACATTAATAATAATAGATATAAAGTCTTGTTTTCTGAGAAAAGTATTTAAATTAAATGTGTTTTGCTTCAGGAAACACTAAATATCTGACAGTTTTTTCTTACCCTATTTTGTCTTGTTTTAAGCATCAACTTTGACACATTTTTTGGGAAACAAAACATAGTTTCAGTCATTTTGCTCCAAATAAATGTATTTTTATTTAAGCATATTTTGCTGTTATATTATATATACATTTAGTTAATGTGCAGTAACTTTTTCCAAGTGCTATCTAGACTATAACTAATTTAAATTGTGTGACTAATAGCTTCACAAGCCGTTTTAAAGCAGGTTCCCCATCGCTCATGAATTAAAATGTACCACACTCACACACACAATGCTAAAATACTAACACATGCTAGAATTTTCCTGAAAGCTTCCTATAGCTTTACTAGGGTGCTTTGCCAAGCGATCATGTACTGTCTTGCATGAAAAAGTGGGATTTTTCACCTGTTTTATGATTCAACAAGACAAATGATTTGAGAAATCATTTAACTTTAACAGTCCTGAGAGTTATTGTACTGAAAAAAAACTTCTAATATGAGCTACACCGCTGATGTTTGACACCGCTGCTTTAGAGAAAGAGAGCGTGCGAGTAATATTTCAATGAAGTATTTGATGTATGATCTCTCAGTTTGGCGAAGCTTCATGAATCCTTGCAAGTATCATCCTGGTTCACAGATCAAAGCTAGTTTTAAAGTTTTATGGTTGTCTGTGATGTGAATACAAAGTATTATACCATGAAAATCACCAGCTGACAGAGTTTACAGGCTTCAGTTCATCCAAGAACGAAAGCCGTCATCATTAACTCATTCCAATATCATTCTAAACCCGTATAACTTTCACCTTCAATAAAACACACAATGAGAAACTGCAGTGTTCTTCACAATGAAATAAAAGCAGTCAAGCTCCAAAAACACCATATATGCATAATAAAAAGCAGCCTTTATAAGTCTTATAAGTCATAAATGAGTTTGACGCAACATGAGGATGAATTAATGACAGAACTGAGTAAATTATTGCTTTTACTTTCAACTTTAATGCTATAGGAAGAATTACATTTTCTTTCAGAGAACTGAAATATTATTCTTATACTCACTGCCTTTAGATAAAAAGCACTTTATAATTACACTGTAATTAATTGTGCTAGCAGAAAGACCATCATGGGTCTGATATCCACTTCAATTAGGAGAATAAATGACACCATTAGGCCTGTCAGGGTGACCTTGTGCTTCTTCAATAACATACACGAGACCATCAAGCACTTTACACAACAGAAGGCCAGAGAGAATAAATGTGGTCTTATATGTCAGAATATAAATTACACAGGGGAAAAAAATGCCAGCTAGCAAAGCCAGAGGGTCAGGATTAGATACAGACAGATCAAGTCAAACATTTCACGATTTCTGCATCTGGCGGATTTTACACTATTTAACCTTACTAGCAGCTACCTCACCATTAAGAATGACATTATTGCACTTTCATGTGAAAGTAAAGGCCATCTGTTCTGAACAAGTGAAGCGTCTCATGGCTTATCTGTCATCAGAGACTCAAAGTCAGGGGTGACGGTGGGCTCACATAGCCAGACGTCTAATTATTGACAAAATTTGGTCCAATTTGCAGCTTATTCCACCCAAGAACTGCCCATTCAGCCGGGAAGAGACCATGTGACCCATCTAAGAAATTTTAAACAATTTGTTTTTATGTAACATGTACAGTATATAGAGAAGGATTCTTATTAAATAAAGTGCTTATAAGATAAGATAATAATAACAAATATACAGTATACTTATAAACCCACACGCATGCATATTACGGAGTATGTATATATTTTGCATATAAAAATGATTTATTTTTGTTTATATAATATATGTGTGCATTATATATATATATATATATATATACACACACATACATATACATACACACACACACACACACACACACAAAAACACACATGCATCTATATATATATAAAAAGTTATGTTTATATATTAATATATTATAAATATATATTAGAAACTATAAGAATATAAATATACAAATGTATAAAATGTAAATATTTTCAAAATGTATATACACTTCCGTTCAAAAATTTGGAGTCAGCAAGATATTTAATGTTTTTTTTAATATGTTTCTTCTGTTCATGAAGGCTGCATTTATTAGATAAAAATCCAGAAAAACAATATTGTCAAATATTATTTCAATTTAAAATAACTGCTTTCTGTGTGAATATATTTTAAAAAGTAATTTATCACGTCTTCACTGTCACATGATCCTTTCAGAAATTTTTACATAATCTGAAAGCTAAATAATAAATAATCTTTCCATTGATGTTAAGGCATGGATAGTTTATTAGGACAATATTTGGTAAACATCTGAAATCTGAGGGTCCAAAAGAAAAATAAATTTTGAGAAAATTACCTTTAAAGTTCTCTAAATTAAGTTCTTAGCAATGAATATTACTAATAAAAATTTTAATTTAATTTTTAACTTTAAAGCTAAAAAAGCTTGAATATATTTATGGTGGGAAATTTACAAAATATCTTTACAGAACACAATCTTCACTTAATATCCTAATGATTTGTGAATACAAGGAAAAATATTGCTACAAATGTGCATATAAATCATGTAAATTCAGCATGTAAAAATAAAGTCAGTAAAACATATGCAAAAATAAAAGCATAAAAAAAGAGTAAACAAGAAGAAATTATAAATTATAAATGAAATAAAAGTCAATACACAGCAGCAGAGGTGGTCAGCGAGTGTCTGGGGGTTCATGTCGTCTGAGGTCGAGACGATTGCCGTCTATCTACTTGCCAAAGAATCAATAGTAAATGGCAGCGTCTTGTTAAATGACAACCTTTAGTCCATCTATCCGACTCTCTCGCGCTCATCGGCCCCTAATTTGCCAATATCTGCCGATATCACATTTAAGTCTCTCCCGAGCAGAAGTGCTGAAAGGGTTTGTGAGTGACCTTGGCCCTGTACAGTCCAAGCTATCAATATCCTTTTCCTCCACAAGCAATCGTTTGTCCTTATTACCGCAGGAGTTTTAAACTGTCATCTTGTGGCTGCTTAATCAATACTGTTCTAGAGTGTTTGATTATTTGGCAGCACTTCCAGGCCTTTGTCTTTGAGTCTCTCCTTACTTAAAAGTACTGTGGTGATACCATGGTACATTTGGCTGAATTTAAATGCTTTTACAATGTGGTTTACATTAGCAACTGCACAGCAACAATAGAAACACCTAAAACACCCTAGAAACCATATGACAACGCAGTAAAACACTCACAACAACCTAATAACCAGAGCAACACACTACAACACAGTGAGAACTTTATAGCAACACACAAAAACATTCATAACACCCTTGTAACCGCAAAACACAAAATAACTCACCTCAGTAACTTCAAAGTTACACTAAAAACAAACACTCACAACACACCAGAGGTTTACACTAGGAACACTAAGAACACACACACAACACCATAACAACACTAAAACACTCACAACACCCCAGAAATGTCATAGCAACACTAAAAATACTCACAACACCATAACAACAACATAGCAACTGCGTAGCAACACTAAAAACACTCACAACACCTCTAGAAAATTCATAGCAACACTAAAAACACTCATAACAGCATAGCAACAGAATAGCAACTTCATAGCAAGACTAAAAACACTCACAACATCATAACAACACCATAGCAACACTAAAAACACTCACAACACCCCAGAAACTTCATAGCAACACTAAAAACACTCACAACACCATAGCAACAGCATAGCAACTGCGTAGCAACACTAAAAACACTAACAACACCATAACAACAGCATGGCAACACTAAAAACAC
>JAUMHR010000062.1:17838456-17856275 GCA_032361145.1 Enteromius fasciolatus | reverse complement strand
CTTTCACAACGACACACAGCGTCTCCAGAACATGGCGCCCGCAGCAACACTACAGACAGAATAATAGCTCCGCCTTCCTTCTTTGTGGAAACATTTGGGTGGTGTTTGAAGATAAACCTACTCTGTGACGGAGAAAAGTGGAGGTGTGTTTAAACAAACCTGGGGTGTAGACAAGGCTGACTTTTATAAAGAATATCTCTTTGGTTTTAAAACGTCTTATCTATGAAAATTGAACAGCTTGTAACACTCGCTTGAAATGACATCATATCACCCCTTTAATGTATTTAAGCAACGTTTACAAAAATTCCTTTAAAAATGGTTTTCATCTTGACACAACACAGTGACACTGACATATTTTAAGATGTGTCAGAGCAAGATATTTTCCTTTGAAACAGCTCAAACATGCATTTTAATGGGAACAGCTTAAGCCTTTTTTTCTGAAGGTACAAAAGACAAACGTAAATATCTCACGCAGTGATTTGCTGTTATTAGATTACATTTCCAAAAACAAATTCTTTCTAGCTGAAGGAATCGAAGATAAGCTTGACCAAAACTCCATAAACCAAAAGAATTTATAATGGAAGATAAATGGAAATACGAGGTCATTGTGACAGATGACACATGTCTTCCTGTGGATGGAGACGCCAAGAACATCCCACACATGGACAAGAGCAGCGAGAGAAAACGTTTCAGGTTTAAAACGAGATAAGCTCTACACAAACTTGTCCCTTGGTTCGTAAAATTGAACTGAAAATCGGTTTATATGGAGTATCTATCTATCTATCTATCTATGCTTAACAAACTTATAACCAGCCCATAAAAACCTTAAAGCGATTAAATTCAATTCAAACTTTTTAGTGATTTTCAACATCAAGTTTGTCTGTGTTGTTGTTGTTTTTAATCCAACTCGTTACCAGCATGACATGATAGAGCTTCATCTCTAACCTGATCAAACAGAAGCTACCAAACAAAGAGTAACAGGTGTGACATTTAGCAATACTCCTGAAACAAACAAACATAAAATACTCTAATCTTTCAGAAAGCCTTTCCGATCACAAAAGCCACAGTAAATCCGCAGAGCATCATAAACAACTCACGCGATTCATTACGGAGGATTTGACGAGAGTCTGATGGCACTGGGCCACGTTCACGCTTTCCTGGGAGTAACAGCTGGAACACAACACTATAACACATCCGAGAGACAGATGTGCCTCTCGCACACACACACACCACCGACGGCCCTCGCTGTTTACAGTCATCCGTTCTGACTGACAGTTTTCTTCAATAACAGCTGCTGATTAGAGAGTTTAAGTGTTTGCAGTAACAGTGGTGTGTAGGGGTTTTACCCACCATCTATTTATGCTTATTAAAAAACGGTTGATAGCTTATATTGGCATGCTAACGTCACACAGCGCTCCTACAGCTGGGTTGACAATATCGATCGATTGATTCTTAAACTTCAATGTTTTATCCACTTTTATTGCAAAATTGAAACGATAAAAACAGCGTTTTGGCGCTTATTAATGTGGCGCGACAGTTAATGTTAGCCGTCTCAGTTCAATCTGCAGTAAAGCGCAAAATAAACATTAATATATATAACAGAAGGTGTCTAAAGACTAAAAAGATACTTATGCTTACTAAATAAATCTTGTGTAGTTTAATCAATCAGGAAACGGCAGTAAATCATAATGTAAACAATGTCACGTGACATCATATTCAGCTCAGAAAGGCATTCAAACTTGTTAGTAAATCTATAAAAAATGACATTTTCTTACTCGTTATACAGTATTTTTACTGAAGCTGTTAGCAATGTCTTTATCATTTATTAAATGTATGTTTTAATCAGTGTCATGAAAACTAGTTAAGACAGCCACCAAGAACAAACTGCACTAGAAATATAATAATACCATTAAAAAGTTGATATAAAACTGCTTTTTGTGCAATTTAGATGTCTCTGTGCAACTATTTTAGCTTGAGTGAGTGTTGATTATATCTAAAAATAAATTAAAAAAAAAATTAAAATCATTAAAAAAATTGGATTATGTTGTTTAACCTTTATTATAATAAACTTTCATCATATAAATTATATACACCGTAAACATACATGTCCATTTTTCTTAAGGTAAATATAGACATTAATTGAGAGATACTGTTCCTGATATGTCCAGATGAGTCGATATAAATTTGAATCAAACTGAAATAGACCGAGTAATTAAACTGACTCGTTTAAATCTGTCAATACTTTGCACTTGTCCCATAGACTGCAGCTGGAAGGTTTTTGTCACAGAGTGTTTCCTCTTGCTTTGGGCCAAACGGTTGCTGCGCAGCCAATAAACACAACTAAATATCACTTAACATCATCAATGGGTGTGTGCGTGTGTCTTACAGATCCAAAACACATTATTCCTCATTTAAACTCTTCAACAGCAAGATTCTCCACTTAACCCTTAGTCCACTGTTCCTAATACTGTACCTTTAAGACTTCGGCTGTAAATAACATCAGCTAACTTATAGCAGAGATCACTGGTATTCTTTCAGAGATGCAAAATTAATCAATTATACAAAGATGTTGATATCAACAGAGAATATTTAGTGTGCTTTATCCCCAAGCAGAAAGATCTGTGTCTGTCTCTGTGTTTAGTTTTTTCAGGTGAAGGATCACATGACTTACTGCTGCTTATTTTAACATGACATCTCAAATAAACATTGATAAGCTTCAAAGAGCAAATTCACAACGCTGACGTGAGATCAGGCTTACAATTTATGAGCGGTAATAAACTTCCCTCTTATCTGCTCACTGACTCAACGGATGATTTTTCCTGAGAAGCGCTGGGAATGGAGATCCGCTTCCACTTTTAGAAGATTACTGGAACCCAACGAGTTTCCAACATCTTCCTCTCATGCAGACCAAACATCCACGCAAGAAGAGAGTCCGGAGAAAGAACAGATATTACGCTGCGTTTTCCAGAAGAAAGAATAGGCTCCAAATGTAAAGTAAAATCTGCTCAGAAAAACTTATATAATAACATATATACCCCCAATTTCACAAACAAGGCCTAATTACAGACTAAAATGAGAAAAAAAAATGCAAAAACATAAATCTACTAAAACAAAAATACATAATAGTTCAATAACTCAAAAAAATCTGCTGAAATAAAATACATTAAATACAATGACTCAAAAAAAAAACAATAACTTAAAAAAAAAACTGCTAAAATAAAATACAATAAATAAAATAACTAAAAAAAATCAGCTAAAATAAAATACATTAAATAAAATAACTCAATAACAAATAAAATAAATAACAATAATTCAACAAATCTGCTGAAATAGAATAAATTAAAACAATCTGCTAAAAAAAAGTATTATTATATAATATAAACAAAACACAAATCTGCTAAAATAATTTATATAAAAAAAATAGCTAAAATAAAAATAATAATTCAAATAATAAAAATAATGAATGTATTATAATAGTTCCAAAACAAAACTGATCAAATAAAATGAATCATTGTTAACTAGTTTCTCTTGAAGGGTCGGGAATGAAGATCTGCTTGCACTTTTAGAAAACTTCTGGAAGTGCAGCCAAACTCATGCACAAAACAGGTGTGGACATCAGCTGAACTGGTGTGAAAACTAGTTTATTAGGTTACATCCGACTCCCAGAGAACATGTTACTAAAAACACATGTGGTGTGAGAAGCAGCAGCGTTTGGACGGATGAATTATTGAGAAAAAGCCCCAAGGCCCGTGACCTGCCCTTCAGCTCTTTAATAAGAGTCTGGAAAGCATTTGCATCTCATAAAACATTTTTACGGATGAGTCCCAGAGATGCTCCATCACTGACCTGCGTGAACAGCTGCTCTCCTTCAGTCCGGTCAGCACAGAACGCATTTGTCAGGATGAGCTGACTTCCTGTTGCCTTTGCACAGATGAGATGTTTCCATGTATGAGCACACACGGCCCTTCGTTTGGGGGTTATTAATAAAGCAAAGTCCATGTCCAGTGATAGATTTATCGTTTAGGGGATCGGATCAGTGCGGTGGAGGGACACAGGACACAGATTTTACCTTGGACTTGAGCTGGCAACTCAACAAAGAGTCAGAAGTGTTTATCTGCAGAAACAAGACTCTTATTAGCAGGGGAGGGGGAGGGGGAGGGGCTTTCTCACACAGGGGAGCGTCTGATTGGTCGAAAACCTGTTCTTCATATTTTCCCACTTCCTGAAAGAAGGTGACAAATTTGTTCAAATTAAATGGAATAAAAATGGTTTAATAATTTAAAAACATAAATCCGCTAACTATAATAAACAAATAAAATAGTAATTAAATGCAATACAATAAAATGTAATTCTAAAATGTTCTTAAAAAATAATATGAAGTGTATATATAAATAATAATAAGTGTATGCAATTATACAGTACAAACAAGTGTATGCAATTATACAAACACAAATTTGTATGAAAAAAGTATGAAAAAATAAAATAATTTAATTCAAATGTAAAACAAAAAAATTATTTGGTGAAATAAATATAATTATACTAATCATTTATTTATAATCGTTTAATAATTAAAAAATGTCTGTAAAAAAGTATTTATTTAATTATACAGTATGTGGAAAAAAATATGCATAAACATAAATATATAAAAATTTAATTATTTAAATAATTAAACATTTAATAACTCATTTGCTGAAAGAGAAACATTCATAATAAATTAATTCTAATAATTTAATAATTAAAAATGTTATGAATATTTATTAAATATACAGTGCAGAAAGACAAATCTCCCAAATATATAATAAATATATACAAATTTAATAATTGAATAAGAGTTGAATAATTCAAAAACACTAATAATTCAATAAATAGGTATAATAAATGTATTCAATAAATGATTATAAAAAATAACTTTAATTATAATATTTCAATAATTCAGGAACAAAACCTGCAGAACATAAATAAATATATGTATATAAGATGCAATGCTAAAAATGTAATACTTAAAAATATCTGCTAAAACAAAAATAAAGTATATTATACAGTGTGCAGAAAAACGAACGACCAAATATTAATATTAAATATTTAAAAAATAATATGTAATAAAATTGTATTATACATTTGATAATTCAAAAATGTATGACATAACATTATAATAATAATATAATGGTAATTTAATTCTAATCATTCAAAAACACAAATCTGAAAAATACACAAATAACAATAAGTAAAAACAAATGTAAATACAAAAATAAACTTAAACATTTAATTATAATACAAAAATAAGAATAATAAATAATTATGTAATAAATAGTGTTAACAGACAAACACCAAACCACCATGTTTGATTGTAGGGCAATTAGCATTTTATGATTGTTTTGTGTATAATTTTTTGGGTCATGAGCTCAGAGTTCAGGCTGTCGTGAATCGTGGAGCGTAGTGTAAGGTTTATACCTCGTGTTTATATGGACCGTCCTTCCTGTTAACCTAAAAAGAAATGGGACGGGCTGCGACAAACACTTTATGAGTCAAGGTTGAAAAACACTGCAGTAATAAATCACGGAGAGTTCCCGTTTGGTTTAGCGCGTTGATATGAAGCAAAACAGGATTTCAGTTCTTATCGTAGCAGCAGAGACTGTATCCTCTAACCCGAATCATAGGGGGAAATTTACCTCACTATTTCCACAAGAGAGAGAGAGAGAGCATGAGTGGTTAGGAGAAATGAGTGTGTGTGTGTGTGTGTGTGTGTGTGCTCTATCAGGAGTAATTGTCCCGTGTGCTTCCTGTCAGGCTGGTATAAATTAAACATACACGTCCAGCTGTTTATGACATCTCATGGTTATAAATGCAGTCTGAAGTGAATCTCATGACCTACATCAAAGTGAGCCGCTGTTTGGAGCAGAGCAGAGATCAATCCTACAGCAGGTCGGAGAGAGAAAAAAAACATTAAATAGAATAAATAAATAAATATTATTAATAACAACAATAATAATAAATGAATAAATAAATACATTTTATTAATTAAACAAAACCTAAAATAAAATGGTTATTCGCTAAAATAAAACAAATATTATCAATATCAAATAATAATTGATTAAATAATAAATTATAACTATTCAAAACTGTAAAATAGAGAAAAAAATAAATACACTTTAATTATAATTATTTTATTCATTCAAAAACAAATCTGCTAAAATAAATGTAAAATAATGTATAAATTAGCAAACGTTTATACATAAGACACATCTCCTAATGCTTTTATTGTTGAGGTTTTTAATAATACACAGATGTAAAAAATATGAAAGTACAACAAAAATATTTTATATTATTTTAGCATAATTAGGATACTATATATATATATATATATATATACATTGGTTTTTTTTTCATTTTATTTGGTAATCAGCTGAAATAAAACAAGTTTTTCTTATTATTTTAGATCAATTTAATTTATTTCAATTAACGTGAATTATAATATTGATGAATTTTATATTGGGTAAAATATGACCATTATTTGAATGTACTAAATACAGTAATAATACTTTAAATGTATATTTCTATTAAGATTCTGTATTTATCTTTAATGTTGTATCTGGGTGAAATATGACATGGACATGTTCTGCAGGGGTTCGTTTCTGTAGTATATGTTTAGTGATGTCCCATATAACTGCTCTATATAACAAGCACAATCGAATGGCCAAGAAAAAAAAAGCTTGTGCGAACACACACACACACACACACACATTTGATTCTATAATCGACTCCACTTGACTGGTCGTATATCATCCAGCTCCTCACACACACACACACAGTCGTGCTATTCTCTCTCCTGCCGCCTGCACATTTGCCAAGGTCGACATTAGGAAATGATCCGGAGATAGTGTCAGTAGATTTATGTCCTCTCTCTCTCTCTGAGAGTGTGTGTGTGTGTGTGTGTGTGTTTACAGAATAGAAGCTCACAGACTCACGTACTGTCTGTAACCCCACGGAACAATAAACACCCATCAAACCTAAACACTGCAGTCTGCTGTTGTTGATGGAAGAGTGGTGTGTGTGTGTGTGTGTGTGTGTGTGTGTGTAATGCTGACAGCAGATGAATTACTCTGTGTGTGTGTGTGTGTGTGTAATTGCTTTCTGTCGTTTATTTACTTCGTCTCAGACTTGGGACACTTGGGCTTGACTTTGAACAATTCTTCTTCCACTAACATTAATAGAACATTTGTTCTAAGTTATCTGGACTTTCATAATGGTATAACTTTATTTATATTTCTTACACCCTACAGAAACGTTTTGGTTGGATGTTTGTGTAAAGGTTTTTAAATTTTACTATTAATTTCAGAAACGTTCAAATGTAATGTTTTCACAATGTTTGGGAAATGGAACGTTCCATTGTAACCAAGAAACAAAAACAACATTCATGTACAAACATGCTTCATGAAATGAGTAAACACTTACATTTTGATGCAATAAATATATACATTATTTGTGTGTAATAAATATACACAGAACTTAAGATTCTCTATTTTTCAGCATTACAGTGTGTCTAAATCTATGTGATGCAACACAATCAGCATGTTTCCAGATATCCTGAGAGCTGAGTTTGATCACATCATCCTCAAAGATCATCCTCAGCTAACAGTATCAGCAGCTTAGTGTTTACAGCTAAATAAAGACATGAAACGCTGAGCTGAGATCAGCACACTCTCACTTCGACCTCTAATTAATTCAGCCTTCAGCCGTATGTGTGTGTGTGTGTGTGTGTGTGTGTATTTGTGCTTTGTGTGTGTGTGTGTGCATGTTTATGTGGTTTATGAGGACACAAATGTGTATAATGACATGGGTATTACATAGTTATTACAATATGAAGGTGATTTATGAGGATACTTTTAGTTTCCCTGTAATTCAAAAGACTTAAAAACATACTAAATAGTGTTGTTTTGAGAATGTAAAAGTGTGTGTGTTTCCTGTAAGGGGTAGGTTTAGGTGTAGGGTCAGTGTAGGACAATACAACATATAGTCTGTACAGTAGAAACACCATTACACCTATGAAGAGAGAGAACCCTTAAACCACAAAAACCAACATGTGTGTGTGTATGTTTTTTTGTGTGTTTGCGTGTCCGTGTGTCTGATCACTGTATTATGCATTTCCTGTATAATAGTGTTAGCAGATGCTTGATAGGTGTTTACAGTAAAACAAGCTGCAATAAACTGACTGAGCAAAACCCACTGCAATGAAAGGTTGCTAGGGGTGGTTTCTACTGCTCCAAGTAGGTCTGAACATAATTGGTGTAGTTTTGAGACACTAAAATAGGCTAATAATGACAAAGAGCTTCAAAGATCCAATCGGCACAGTTTCTGTACACACACACACACACAGTGCTACGTGAAGATCCCTGGAGGGGGATTTCCAGCAGCATCCGGTTAGCACAGGTGTTCTGAAGACTTTCCAGAAGCAGGAACAGCCCTAACAATTACAGCAAGACCAAATTAGATCTAAAGCATCAGCTGAAACGCTTTTATCAAGTTAAACACCTTTCATGCAAAGACTCTATTATTGCTTGTATGATATTCAGTCTTGTTTTTAAAACCGTTTATTTACTTTAACACAAATTCTGCTGCATGTGATTCTCTGTACATTATTAAAATAAAATTAAATTAAAAATGTCTATTTTTACTTATTTATACACATTCATTAGTATTTAACTGATTCTTTAATGTACGTCAGAACAATAAAATAAAAAAGGAAAATAAATATCTAGATATATTATAAAAAAACTATAGTAAATAATATTCTATATTAAAACAATAATTCTCTGTTGTATACATGTAATTACTTAGTGTGCATTATTTCAATAAAATTAAATGTCTAAACATTGTGACTATTTACTAAGTGTACATTATTTATTTATTTTAAAATAAAATTTCTAAGTCATTGGTGTAAATTATTTCAGTAAAATAAAATTGAAACAAAATATGTCTAAGCCATTGCAACTATTTATGTAGTAGTGTACATTATTTCAATAAAATATTATTACAAAATTAAATAAAACAAAATAAAGCAAAACATATAAAATAAAAATCACAATATATTCACAATAACCAAAGTAAAAATAACATTAAAAAACAGCTAAAGCATTGTGACTATATTTACTTTGTGTACATTATTTTAATGAAATTAAAATATAAAAAAGAAAAGAACATTTCTAAACCATTGTGACTGTTTATTTCAGTTTTAAAAAACATTTTTACATTTTTCAAAACTAAATTTAAATTCATAAATTTAAAAACTACATAAGCTTTTGGTATTTTTCAACTACTGTTGTAAGAAATGCAGCCTTTCTAAAATCCTGACAGTAATACAGTACACTACTGTATGATGTTACTGTACTTTAAAAGTTACAGTAGTAATATCAAATATAGGTCAACTTTTTGGGTTTCACATTCAACCTCCACATCCCAGTCAAAAAACTGTATAGATAAACATGAATATGACTACATTAAAAAATACATTTTACAAAAAAAAAAGATCAAGTGTGTTGTAAAAGGTATATAATACATCAACAACTAATCCTTACTGAAAGAGAGGTCAGGGGCTGTCCTAAACATCAGCGTGAAGCTTCAAACGCTGTTTGAATCTGAGTAACACAGAAGAAAGACAGCTAGTAATTGAAGGACGGCTGAACTAGCAGCTGGAAACAGACGTCCTTAAAGGTTTATGAGACTGAGTTCAGGGTGTGCCTGTGTTTACGAGCCTCCTGACAGCTTCATCATCAAACTACAACACAAACACGCTTGTTAACTGATTACAAGCCTGTCTTTGAACAGCTGGAACTCAGGAACGGTTAACCTGGTTCTAGTCCGAATGAGGTCAACCGCCGGACACAAACAGAACGATCATTATTAATGCTATCCATCAAAAGCAACGGACAGGAGCTACAATTATCAGCTTTTCTCAGTGTCATAAATAAACCCTCAGCAAACACGCCACAGGCCCGTGATGAGACTCACAGGTACACGGGACATTCTCAGGTGTCTGGAGCAGGTCTGAGATCAGAAGAGCAGGGACGAGTGATTTACAAGCCGTCAGCTGTAAGGGATGGAAATACAGAAGCACAGCTGACACGAAAAACAGCCACAACTAAAACACAACTGCAGAGGTCACAAAGTCTAAACTGAGCTGCAGGCAAATAAATTAAAATAACTGCAGAGGTCAGACGGGTCACAAACATAAAATTATTGTGAGTGTTTGCTGCTAAAAAGCTATTTTTTTAGTTTCATCTGATCATAGAAGCTAGTCTTATTTGTAGTTCCAGTCCTGTCTGACAACTGAACACGCTGAACAACACGTGCTGATGTAGGGGCTGTTTGACTATTTTTTCAAAGGTTTTCTGACCCTGAGACTCAACTATTTTCTGCAATTCTTCAGCTGTGGTTCTCCTAAACGAGTCACCAGCAATTCGAATATTTTTCTGATACGGCCACACGTCACAAAGTAACATATTTGCATAATGACCAATCATAAAGGACTGCGCCATTTTTGACCTTGAACCTGTTTTAAGAGACTCATAAAACAATATTGGCAACCTTTAAAATTGCATAATAGGGACACTTTAATTATTTCCCTGACGGTGGAAATTAGTGATGCGCGGGTTGGGTATTTTATGAAAATATTTGGACCGCCCCAGACCCGCCCCGCAACACCGTATCTATTTTTACAACCCGCCCCGCACCCACTAACATTAAATAGACATACTAGGCATTGTAATTCAAACGAAAACAGCCTTTATTTAAGCCTGAAAGTGCTTGGAAACATCGCCCTGTAAACTGGTAACAACATATGATATTGAACATGAACGATAAATCAGGTCATATTAATAAAATGATAATGATACACGCTGGCATCCACTGTACCGGGGTTTAATTTATTTGGCCTGGACTCCAGCACCCGGGCAGCAGAGCTGAATGTGCGCTCGCTTGATGCACTTGTGGCTGGCAGCGGCAGCTCGGCGCTTTCGTAACTTGTCACGTGACGTAACCTTATCAAAGGACTTAATATATGAAAATATATATTCCCAAATATTTAATATAGGCTATAGGGAATTGCATGCAACATACATGGATTTTTAATTTAATTTTGTTTTTAATGACCCGCCCCAACCCGACCCACGGCTTGCCCGCGGGGTCCGTGGGTTACGAGACGACCCGCGCATCACTAGTGGAAATGGTTATTTTCACTGCTCTAGCTCTTGTTTACATACTGTAATATATGAGTGCATACCATGTATATTATGTATTTATAAATACAAACACATGCATATATACTCTAGTTACACTAGATTTTACGTATTTATGTGTGTGTATGTATACACACACACACACGAAATCTAAGTAGTGTAACTATAATGATATTCTTAGTAATTACACGTTGTGAGTGTTATTATTGCTCATTACATTTCCATGTACTCACATCAGCTGTTTTGTTAGCATTCGTTTAAAGATACAGTATTTTGTGGCAGAGGGAACAGACAGATATTGTATTTTTTTGCGTGCAGAAAAGACAAACAGCAGCCGAAGGGAGCGTGTAAATTTCCCCGAGGGCATCTTCAGCTAACAAACAGCTGCAGGCCGCCAGACACTAATTAACCTCACAAACACACAGTAACTAGCAATTTACCAGCCAATAACAAGCCACAACAACTAATTCTTCAGCAAACCTAAAGCTGCGGGGCGTTCACAAACACGAGATCAGCGTCTGATGTGTGCTCAGAAACAGAAGTCTAAGACGCCTTCTTTTGGATCAATATTAAGACAGACTCAAGTGTATGCAGAGAAGGAAATCACAGAATAATGGAAAAACATTCGTGATGAGGGACAAAGTAACAGAAATCTGAAAAATGAAGCAAAATATAAATATTAGATGACAGACAAAAAAGAAGGCACACAAAAGTGTGTGTCTCTGTGTCTCTCTCTATGTGTGTGTGTGTGTGTGAATGCTGAGCCAGCGGCTCCGTCTCTCCTCCGAACACATGATTGATGAACTCCATCAGAGAGAGAGAGAGGGATTGTGGTGAAGAGAGCAGCACAAAGAGCAGAGGGACAGTGATGGATGTGAGCTGATTGCGCTGTTGTTTGACACTCTCAGATTTGTCACAGTGTTAGTGTTTAATGAATGAGTGTGTGCTGTAATTACCGTGTGTCTCAGGATCAGATCAGTCTCTCACACTGAGCCGCAGAACACTGAGAAATCCCCAACGCTTCAGAAACACACTGAATGAAGGACGTTAGCTCTGATGTTGTGAAGTCTGTGTGTCTGTCATCTAACATCCACACACAAGCTGCTGGTTCTATATAAGGAGAAAGTAGTCATTTTAAAGAAGTAACAAAAATCTCATATGGGTATTCACAGAGTGTTGTTATGAGAACATATATGAAATATTACTGTCATAAGAACGACCCATAAGCGTTAATAATGTTTAAAACCGCTCGTGAATGTTGTTAGCTGGGATTAAAGCTGCCGATGAGATAAAAACGCAGAATGATGTTTGATGTTATTGAGTGTGTTTGTTCTGAAGGATGTCTGATTAATCTGTGAGTCAGCAGCACTGACGGCCAATTAAAGCTGATTTATGAGCTGACGGACGAGGACGCTGTTTTTAGCTCTTGTGCAGGTATTGAGCAGGTTTTTGGGGTCAGATCCCACCGTGACCTCTGCAGTGAGGGCTACAGGTCACACGCTCCTCAAGTCTGGTTAAGATGAATTTTATTTGAGAATCTAGTTGACTGCGTATACTGTACATGATCTTTTTTCAAATAAATCTTAAAGGAGTCAAACAAAGTCAATTTTCCACAAACTAATATGATCCTTTAGGGTCTCAATAGAAAGTTTATAATATAGTTTGTTTTAAAATTTCTCAAAAATATTGTAAAAAAACGCTAATTTTCCCCTGTCAAAACAGCTCTTTTGAAATCACTCTGTTCTGTGTACTTCCCCTTTAAATCTTCACGAGCTCCGCTGACTCCGCCCCTCTTTTCCGAGGCACTCTCAGAGGATCTTTTTTTAGCCGTACTCATAGTGAAACTTGCTAATTAGCTCATTATTAACAAAGGTCATATAAAAGACATTATACTCACTGCTTCTGTAGGTGAGGCTGGATCATGAATGATTTGTGCGAACATATACGCATTTCAGTTGATCAAGCGCGCATTTCCCTTCAGAAGCAAACGTAACGTTAATCCTCTGCGTCTTCAGTCACTCAGATGTCGGGGGAAATTACTACTGCTATGTTCATTAATACATTCAACAACAAACGACCTCAATCTCTTAGGAGTCTTGCTTGTCTCTGCGTCTCGGTCTGATGACGGCTCACTCAGGGCGGGTCTGAGGTAAGACACCAGTTCATTCTGTGTGACACGCTGCTGTCAATCAACTATTGTGGGTATGGCCTCTGTCGGTGTGACGCCACAAACTACTGGTGGATCTATATCATTGTAGGGTGGTTGTGAACACACACTCCCAACACACATTTCTGTCCAAACAGCTTGAAAAAGGACATGTGGCACCGGATGACCCCTTTAATAATAATAACTAGAGCTGTCAATGTTTACAAGTTATCATTAAATCAAAAAATGTTTAACACATCAATATTGTTTAAACACAAATGAATTATTTGATAAGGTTTGACCCCAAGTTCTTGCCGTCATCGCAGCACGGAAGGCTATCTATTCTTTATCTATTATCATTGTGTTATAAGGGTACAGCGGAGCAAAGTTGCCAGGTTCACGGTTTTCAACATAATTGGACTATTTTTAAAAACCTAAATGTTATTACCGTATATGTTTGTGGTCAGAATTGCGGTCCGACGACAAAAAAATACGGTAACAACATTTCGTTTTTTTACAGTTTTAAGTTCAATTTACTGTTAAATGTTTTATTTACGGTATAAAGGCTAATAATAGCCAAATAAAAACAGAAGAATGATAATGATAAGAGAATAATAAGGATTATGTATCATACCTGGCCAAGGTCTTAAAAACTAGTTTAAAAAAAACATGCATTTCTTTATATCAACAAATTTACAGGCAAATGCTAGTATTTAAAATTTGCGATTAATCATGATTTATTCATCCATGACTGTGATTAATGCGATAAAAAAGCACTAATAACTCATGGTGTTATATCCATTAATATCATTAATGCATTCAATTTATATTTACTGTAGAAATATCTTGTCACTGTATGTAAGGAGTTAGTTTTACTGTTTTCTCTGTAACGTAAAACTCAGATTGAATTCAGTGCAAGGCTTCGTCCACATGTGGTCTGAATTTATCTTTTCGAAGAAAACTGTGATCGTGGTGATGAACGAGGAGCGAGAAAAGAAGAACGGAATCACAGACACAACATACATCATCAGAAACAGAGACTCTCATTCATTCAGCTCTAACTTTAATGTAATTTTATAGCCTGACCTTCCCTTGACGTGCGCTGATAGAATCTTCAGTGATGATGACATCAGCGCGGTATTTGTATACTGTCTTCTGATTGGTCTTCCTGATTCTCTCAGAGTGACCTGGCTGAAGCTGATGAAGCTGGAGTTTGTGAAGGACTGAAGGTGAATGTGGCAGGTCTGGACACGAGTGGCCCGCGGGTATCTGAAGACCACAGAGTCTCGTTACACTCTCAGATCAGGTTACATCCGTTTCTCATGCAACAAAACACACCCAATCCCTCGTTTAAGAAAGCAAGAGCAACTGATGAGTTCAGGAAATGCATCCAGATAAAAATTATTCATTCATTTCTAAAGTTATACTGTTTTAATGCTGTCAAACGATTAATCGCATCCAGTACATCTGTGTAGTGTGTACATATATATATATATATATATATATATATAAAGCATTTAGAAAATATGGACATGCATATATTTATATTATATATAAATTAGTGCTGTTAAATGATTAATTGCGATTAATAGACGTTTTTGTTTACAGAATATATTATGCATCTATATATAAATAAACACATATGTCAAATATATTTATACATTAAAAAATATAAGAAAATAAATATATAAATCCATTTACATGTGAATACTTTCAAAATATAAACTGTATGTGTTTTAATATATACATCATAAATAAACACAAATAAAAAAAACATAATTTTACAGCACTGACATAAATACACTTATTATATAAATATATTTTAAATATATACATGCATAATACAAGTGCATTACATACATAATAAATATACACCGTATACAGACATATATTATGTGAACAAAAACTTATTTTGGATGCAATTAATCACTATTAATTATTTTAATTACAAATGTAATATGTCAATCCTATTGAATAATAAAAATATGAATTATTGGTTCTGTGAATAAAAACATTTGCTAAATAAATCAATTAACTAATAAATAATTGAGACACTATTAGTTATTATTATTTTGAACCAGTTTTGCTTAAGACCTCTATATTTTATTTTCAATTTTAGTGCATGAAGTCAAACTAAATGAAAATGAGAAACATTGCCTTGGTAGCCAGTGTGAATAAAATAAGTTTACTTTTAATAAGTTTTATTTTAGTTCAGATTTATTACAAGTAACATGTTCTATATACCCAATTACATTTATTTACAATTATATTAATTATTAATGTTATGTGTGTGTGTGTACATGTATATATATATATAAATATATCAAATTAACAAATGAACAAATGAAGGTGAATGAGTGTGTGATTTTGCTCTAGAAAGCTTTAATCCTGAAGCGTGTGATGATCAGCTTGTGACGTGTCCTGAGGCGAAGCGTGTAATTAAACCTGCCGAATGACCTCAGAAGCTCTTAATGGCTCTGATAATGCTGGAGCTGTCAGGATCGGGACAGGTGAGGCCTGAAAAACACACAGAACAAAGACCCGGCCGTCACACACACGGATCCGACCTGAACACTGTGATTATGATGTCACTTTGTGACAGGCAGCTGCTGATTGGGTCGTTCTCTGACTCCCAGCTGAACGCCTGTTAATGATCGATCAATGCAAACACACACACACACACACACACACACACTCTGTCTTGCAAACCATGCATATACAACTATCCACTAAGACTAAAAAAAAATTGTTGAACCTTTTTAGTGCTACTTTTAAATATTGATTTGATTCAAAGCATTTACTGTGCAAGACTCTCTGTTTACACTGAGCTCACGCAATGCATTGTGGGATTGCATAAACTAAAAACTACTAAAATGACTAAAGTGATATAGACAAACTGAAAAACAAAACCAACAACAACAAAAAGACAAAGATTACAAAAAAAAGACCAAAACTTCAATTAAAGTTCAAATGAAAATACTAATAAAAACGAAAGACTTAAAAGACCTACAATGATAAAGACTTAAAAAATGTATAAAAATATAATGGGATCTAAATGATACAAGTTTAAATATCTGATACATTTATTTATTTGCCACTTTAATTTAGGAACAACTGCATTTATTATATAAAACATGTCATATTCATTTACATTATAATACATATTTGTATATGTTTCTAATAATCTTTATTATTTTTAAGATTTTTATTGCAATTTTTTATATATATATATATATATATATATCTGTGTATGATAGATAAATTACGCTATTAAAGACTAAAAGTCTGTTCATAATTTCAACAGAGTCTTTCCAGTTTCAGGACGAGGTCATAAAATCAGTTCAGTGCAAACACTGGTGAGTTTCACTCAGGAAATGAACTGCTAATGCGATAAGATCTCCAAAGCGCGGCTTTACTTCATGTGTATCCAGTGTGTGTGTGTGTGTGTGTTTGATGAAGGCCGCTCTGTTGTGCACCGATGCCTATCAGAACTCAAAACATCTGAGATGTGCTTCATATAAAAGCTCTTATGACACCATGAGCATCTTATCAGCTGATTCTACACACAGGAGCTCTTTGTTTCAGCAAACCGGTGGCTTTTATGAGAGCTTGAGGATTCACGGAGAAGCTGTCATGTGATTTACATGCATCCTGTAAGACACTTCCTGTGGATTGCACAAGACGATAAAGAGTGCTGACCTCCAGCTGACCTCCGACAGGAATTTCAGAATCAGTGTCGAATCAGAATCAACTGTTTGCTTTCCTAATGAATGTTCCTGCTCTCGCTGTCAATGATTCGTCAGTGCACGTCATTCACAATAATATAACCTGTTTGTCTTTGTAATCTCTTCATCAGGCTGTAATAACTTAGTCACCAACTTTCTTTTCTGGCTGATATTCATCCTTGGCTTCCAGACATCTGAAAACACACTGCCCTTCAAACATTTGGGGTCAGCGAGAATCTAAGATGAGCTCAATTAATTGAAAGTGCCAGACATTTCAAGTTAAGTCAAGTAGATTTCTCTTTCAAATAAATGCTGTTCTTTAGGACTTTCTATTCATCTGCTGAAAAATAAAATGTAACGGTTTCTATTAAATATTGTGCAGCAGAAGCAAATATATGCAATGTATGGATCAGTTATTCTAGTTAACTAAAACTGTTAAAAAGATGTCATTTGCAATCAATTTGAACTAAAATTAAAAAAAAAAAATTAAAAACTAAAACTTTTCATCATGCATAATAATCAGAAATGTTTCTTCGGCTGTAAATCATTATATTAGAATGATTTCTAAAGGATCATGTGACACTGAAGACTGCAGTAATGATGCTGAAAATACAAATTTAGAACTAGAGCCAGGAAGTACTAGCCCGGTTCTGTCAACACTGCACTGGCTCCCTATCAAACATCGTATAGATTTTAAAATCTTGTTAATTACTTATA
>JAUMHR010000062.1:17821806-17838352 GCA_032361145.1 Enteromius fasciolatus | reverse complement strand
TATTTGATAATGTTCAGTGCTTTGCTACAATCTGTATTGTTAAAAGCTCTATATAAATAAAAGTGACTTGACTTGACAAATTTGGTCACATTAATATATATTTTATCTTATATACACATACAAAACAGTAACTTTAAATTGTAATAATATTTCACATTTTTAGTTATTACTGTATTTTTTATCAAATAAATGTAGTCTCTTTGAGCAGAAATGTGATCAGAGCAGTTTCTTTTTTAAACCAAACTGGTTACTTTTATTGTAGGTGTGCTAAAGTAACATAAATATTGTTTATTGTTTTTTACGGTAACACTTTAGAACAGGTAACACTTGTTAACTAACTACGACTTCCCTTCAATTCTTAATTTGCTGCTTAGTAATAGATAATAAGATAGTTGTTAAGTTTATGTATCGGGTAGGATAAAGGATGTAGAATTAAGCATTTATATGTATGCTAATAACAACTTATAGGTGTAACCGTAAAATAAAGTGTTACCGTTTATATAGCTAACAAGATTAAGGCACGAGTGCTGACAGCAGATATTCAGTTGTTGCCAAACCTGTAACATTCCTGTAAGAGGTCAGTCTCAGTTCAAACGATCAGCCAGAGCCACAACAAGAGAGACGTGATTGAACTGATGGAGACAATCTGAGCTGTCAGCTGATCAAAGCTCTCAGGAACAGCCATTAGCACAGGTGAGGGACACGACTACAGACCCACCTGCTCAAGAACACACACACACACCTGAGGGCCAAAAGTCAGCAATAAACTATCCAGAAATTTGAATGAAATAATTTATCTCTCTGTAGCCCCAAACATGCAAAATACCTCCGGTTGCTGATCTGCTAAAGGAATAGTTCAGCCAGAAATGGCAGCGTTCTGTAAATGTCCTCATCCTCAGGTCATCCCAGATGTAAATGAGTCTATTTCTTCATCAGATCTGGAGGAATGTCTCAGTGATGGATGCTCTGCAGTGAATGGGTGCCGTCAGAATGAGAGTCTGATAAAAACATCAAACTCCAGTCCATCAGTTGACATCTGGAGAAGACTAAATAATACATAATCAAGACATTTGTAACTAAAATATAATCCATAACTCTTGCTCCAGTAAAAAAGAGCATCTCCTATTGTCTCTCACATCAAAATCCACCACATATTAGTTTATATCTAATTTGTAAACGCTGATTGATCTGTGCAGATTTCTCCCCTGATTTTTTTCCACTAGAGGAAGAGTTATTAAGAATTATGGAGTCGTAATTTTACCAGAAGTGATGTTTGATGCTTAAAACGTCTTAATGATGGATTAGTTTCAGCTTTTGTCTTCTCCAGATATTATTAAAGTGCTGTGAGTTGTTGTGATGTTTTTATCAGACTCTCATTCTGACGGCACCCATTCACACTGATGAAACGACATATTCCTTCAAATCTGATGAAGAAACAAAACTCTGAGGATGAGTACACATTTTCAGCAAAGAATGCCAGAGTTTTGGAAGTCAGTCACACAGGTTTGGAAGCACTCTAAACTGTCTCAGTGTGTGTGTGTGTGAGGCATCTGACTCGCAGCTGCTGTGTTTGGGGTCAGTATGAGGTCAGGAGAGTCTGCTGATGTTCTTCTCTTTAGACAGTGCTGTGACAAACGGCTGCTCCGCAAATGTCACGGCTTTAAATTCTCACTGAACGCTCGACCCGAGATCTTAAAACCTATTTACCTTTTCACACAGCCGTGTTTGTGTGTGTGTTTGGAGAGGGAGTTACTGGAAGTCAGTTCAGAGGGTGTGGATCAGTGCCTTCAGTGTCTAGAATGTTCAGATGAGAAATAAAGAAATAAAGTTAGAATTATAAATCAACAAATATAAACCTATTTAACGGAGTAGAAACTCAACACAGAGAAGAAAGGTTTCATATAGTTTTCTGCTGATGTCATCAGTCCCCTCCTCTCAAACCATGTGACCTCATTCTGAATGTATGGACAAAAAAAAAATGTACAAAAACACACAAAAAAATAAATCTGAAAAAAAAAAGTTTCAGGAGATTTTTGAGTTTTCTCAACTTCTTGTTTTCAGTTTATTCAACAAAAACTTGAGAAAACTCAAAAATCTCCTGAAGCTGGTCGCCTTGTCTGAAGTGTTGTTATACATTCAGTATGTGTAGAATTACAACTTATGCATGTTAGTCCAGTAGACTTGACAGTTTTCTAGAGAAGTAAACGTGGGTGTTTATGTGTATCTGTTGAGTTTTGAGAGTTCAGCTCACCTAGAAGGGACAATAAAAGTGTGTGATTATGGCAGCTTGGTGTTTGATTTACACCTGACGCGGTCGGCGTGTAACCGCAGCACAGCAGCTGTGTCAGAGTGAATTAGAGCTCAGAATCACATGCTGAAAGCCACAGATCTGCTGCTCCCATCAATCTTACAGCAAACGCTGGATTTCACACCGCCTGGAGAAACTGCCTTCAGCTCGCTCACACTTCATCTGCTCCTTCAGTATCTCTCCGACGTGTGAGCAAAATCTAAAACAGTAAAACAAGATGTGTGGATATTCAGCTCATAAACCGTCTGAACCACAAACAAACAGTCTGAGCAGGAGGTCGTAAAAAAAAGTATAAATAAAATCAAAAACTTTTTATTTTTAAATAATAAAACATTAAATAAAAGTTTTAGTTTACATAATATGTGAGTGTACTATATAAGAAAATATGTGTATCTCTAAGAAAATGTATGATCCATATTAAATGTATTTATATATATTTGTATAAATAATACATAAATATATATTAATATATAAAATATAATACAATATATTTTTATATATTATATATAATATAAAATATAAACACACACACACATATTATATAAACACAAACTTTTATTTTGGAAGCGATTAATCACAATTAATCATTTGACAACAATTTTTTTTATATATTATTATTATTTTTCATATCTCCATTTTTAAAAATCCAACTGATTAATTATAAGGACTTTTGTAGATGCATGCATGTAGTAATCCTTTCTTTTCATGGTATAAATCAAAATATTAACATCTAAATCACCATTATAATTATTATTAGTTTACTTTTTTTGTTAATATTTTGTTTTATGTTTTCACTTCAATGTTAATAAAAGTGTGTTATTTTGTTGTGTTTGTGACACTTTTATTAGTTTAGATGCCTGTATAGTATTTATTATTTTAGTTGTTCAACTTAAACTAAACAGAAATGGAAATGTTGCCTTAATGGCAACTACTTGAAATAAGTTTGTTTTTGTTTAATTTCAGTTCAGGTTTATTTCAAGAACCAGATGGTTTTAGTTTGAGTTCGCGTGCGCCTCAAGTGCTTATAATCACAGTTCAATGCCATCAGTATTTTTAGAAAGTGGCATTATCGGCGTCGATTTCTTAAGGCTCATCAGTTCTGAGAGGACCTGAAAATCTTTACTGGATTGCATTCAGTGGCATCTCAGTTCAGCCAGTTCCTGTGTTTGAATGGAGGCTTAACGACAGAAATCATAAAACAATGCAAAATGCAACTAACCACTTTTATTTTTCAGAAAAAAGACCTTTCCATGTCAGACTCTGGTGTGAGAAGCTGCTTGGAGGAATCAGACGCCAACACGGACAGGTTGTGTGTCATGCTCTTGTCGTGATCTCTATTGGGCACAATGTGTTTTGAGTGGAGAATTATTTGCTGCTGACAGCATGAAGCCATCAAGATTTTGGGACAGTGTTGAATCACCACTTGATGTCCAGCGTAAAATCTGAGCCCTGGAGCCAGATCATTTGGGAAGCAGCATGTTCAAACGCACGGGTCAACAGAGTGTAACTAACACTGGAGATTTCAGCTCCGCAGGAGACCAGACTCTCATTAACACCACGGCACGATACAGGTGACTCCATCACACACAGACCAGCAGACCCTCCTACATACTCATTTAAACATGAGCGAAGAACATTAAACCTCAAAACACTGCATTTGGATTAAAGATTAGATAGATGGACGGATGGGATTCGTCCATGTCGGCTTTCATTGACTTCCATGCACACCATCAGACTTCCAAGTCATTTTCTCTGTTAGGTCTAATCTGAATTCTGGACACAGTAATTGATTTGTATGTACTGCATTATTGATGTGACATAAGCAACACTCTAATCTGAAAGTTAAAGGTAAATACAGATCAAAAGGACGCGTGTGAGTTTGTGTGAGAGTTTGAGCCGCTGGACGGACAGATAGATGAGTTACTCTCTCCTCATGATCTTCAGAGCTTCAAACAGCCTCATGAAAGAGTCTGTGTGCTTCAGTCCCAGCAGGCCCTGCGCTCCGGGCCACGATTGATTTGGTGTAAAGCAGCGAGAGAGCGAGAGATCAGGCAGCTGCCTCCCGTCCCGTCTCACACTTCATCATTCATTCCTATGAGCTGCTGCGAAACACAACCCAGACACGGCAAACTTCAGCTCCACAAATCCAGCTCACGCAGGACGAGGAAGAGGCGTGCTGCTCTAAACATCAGACCTGAAGCCCTCCAACATTCATTATCAAATCATATTATTTCACAGGGAAAATAATGTAAATAGGAAATAGGAAACAGAAAAATGAAACAGGAAGGAAATTAAAAGGAAATAGAAGTCTAATGTAAGAAAAACAGTAAATGAAATGGAAACGAGATAGGACATAAAAGGAAATAGAAAAAAAAAAATGAAAGAAGCAAAAATGTAAAATGAAACAGATGAGGAAGAAAAGAAAAAACGAAGAGAATGAAAGTGGAAAATGTAGAAAAAACAAAAAGTGAAATGAAAAGGAAAAAGAAATGAGAAAGGAAAGTGAATTAGTAAAATGTGAAGGTAACAGGAAAGAAAGAAACTAAAACTAAGCAAAAATGTCAAAATTTAATGGAAATTAGGAAGAAAGAAAAAGGAAGAGATGTAAAAAGGAAACTGAAGTGGGAAAGGTAAGGAAATGCAGAAAATAAAAAAGGAAAAGGAAATAAATAGGAAACAAAAAAACGAGAGGACAGTAAAAAGTGTGAGAAAAGGAAGTGGAAAATGAAATGAGATAAAAGGATATGGTAAAGGAAAACAAACAGAAACAGAGCAGAAGTAAACAAAGGAAGCAGAAAATGTTAAAGGAAACCGAAAGAAAAAAGGACAGAGAAATGGTATTGTGGGAAATAAAAAAAGAAAAAGGAAGAAAGAAGTAAAAATAAGAAAGAAAATGGAGTAAGAATACAAAAGTAAATAGAAAACAAGAAATGAAGGAAAGAAACCAGAGAGGGAAAAAGAAAAAAGAAATGAAACAGAAAAGTAGTAAAGAGAGAGAAATGAGAAAAGAAAGATAGAAGTGGGAGAAGTAAAGAAACTAACAGGAAGAGGAGATGAGGAAAGCAGGAAAAACAGAACAGAAATGAAAAGGTGAAGGAAACAAAAAGGAAAGGAAGAGACAATGCTAAAGGAAAGGTGAGAAAACGAAAAACAAACAGGAAATAATGGAAAAGGGAAAGGAAAAATGTAATTTTGTTCACAGCGGAGTCAGTCTGTCAGAGCGAAGGACAGACTCCTCATCCTCACCTGACACCTCTCTCCTCGCTCCGAGAGTAATCCTGACGGAAGCGTCCCGGAAGATAATCCCTGATCTGCCCACGAGACACGCTAAGACTATTCACTCCACCAGCTCTCAGCTGACAGTAAACCCTTCACCAGCGCTAACTCATACCACTGCTCACTACTAACTAATCACACTGTCCATCAGCTCATTACTATTAGATTAACCTAACTTTAAACAACCAACATGAACTCAATTATTCACTCGGATTAGTTTTAATATATTTTAAAACTACACTGCAAACATTACCGTGATTTTAATGGTAAAAAACTGTGAAAATGCTACGGTAAAAACTGTTAAATTTACAGGAAACACAGTAAACTGACATTCCCAGATTTCCCTGCATTGCATTTTAAATAACTCTGATGCAAAAAAAAACTAAGAAGAAACGGTTATGTTTATTAGGGTTGTATGTTACATGTTGCCTATGAATGTTTATTGCACATTTCAGTTTAATAATTCTCCATGATGGTGTTTAGTGTTTGTGTGAATGACACTGAGCACCTTCTATATATGTTTAGATTTAAAAGCTACTTGTGATGGGCTTTGGTTGATGTGACTTGCTCATCATCACCTGCATTTGGTGCTTATCAATGTATTTCAAAGATACAAAATAGATTTCACCACTTTAATAGGTTGGTATATTAACATTACATCAGTTATTACGGTTTATTATTAGAAGTTATAAAATTGTAAAAGAATTCTATAAAAATATTGTTACCGTATTTTTCACGGTTTTATTCTGGCAACAGCTGCCATTTTATTTACCGTAATTTTTAGGATTTGTTTTTACAGTGTAAATTTCAGCCTTGTTACTTATTAATTTAGGTTTAAATGTAATTTGGACAATATTTTTTAAGTGAAATATTAGGCCATTAGTGTCGGTTGTTTATGGTTGTTAACCATAAGTGTTAAAACATGGATAAGCACTATATTAAAACATGGATAAAAACCTCCTTTACTTCTGATAAAGATGCAGACTGCATATAATATCTTACTGCTTTAACATTTCTGTTTTATATCAAACTCCTATAAAAAGGAAACTAAAAAAACATAAAATAGGGAAAGAAAAGAATAGGGAAAGGAAGGAACAGTAAGGAAAGTAAAAAATAAACTGAAATAAAAGAAAAAAGAAAAACTGAAATGACGAAGGAAAGGGAAGTGGAAAACAGCAAGTAAAATCTAAACTGAAATGGAAGGAGAATAGGAAATAATAAGGAAAAGAAGAGAATAAAAGAAACCGAAATGGGAAAGAAAATAAACATGAAGGTAAAAAAGAAAATGAAAGGATGGGAAAGGAAAGGGAAGTGGAAAATGCTAACGGAAATAAGAAAGGAAAGAGAGAAAACAAAAAAGGAAGCAAGGAAAACAAGGAAGAAAACAGGAAGGGAAGTAAAAAGTAAATTGAAATGGGACAAAAATGAAAGAAAGGAAAATGTAAAAAGGAACTGAAATAAAGAAAGAAAAAGGAAATGGAAAAAGGATACAAAATAAAAAGGAAAAGAAGAAAAAAAAATGGGAAGGAAAAAATGAAAGGGAAATAAAAAAGTAAAAAAAAAAAAGAAACAAGTTAAAGGTTAGATGGAAAAGGAATAGAAAAGGAAAAAATAAAGGAATAAAGGAATCAAAGGAATAGATATATCTCTAAATCCAATTAGATTAATTCAAAGTGTTACTTGTACTTTGTAGATAGACAGATAGATGGTTTTTGTAATTATGTCTTGATTTTTATTGTCAGACAGAGACATTATGAAGCGCAGGAGACAAGCTTCTCGTATGAAAACGAAAATCAAAAGAAAAAAAAATGAACCCTGCCTGAACTGCCCTGAAGAACCTCCTGCGGCTCCTCATGCCGCAAAGCAGCCGTTGCTGTCAGGTTATCATTTAAACCTGATCATAACTGTTCTGATGAGCTGTCTGTCAATGGAGTCTGGAAGAAACTTTGTGGCAAATGATCCTCATAAGACTGTTAGTGAAAGCGAAGGGCCGTCGGAGCGTCAGGATTTGTCAAGGCGTTCTCACCACAATAATACGGCAGACGTCGCAGGGATTGGTTCCAGACTCGTCAGATGTATTGAGAGGCAGAACTGAAGCACCTGCTGATAACACGGATGTCCGTCTGTAATCCAGCGTCTTGACGAGTCTCTGAGGTCCACGGCTTTAACTAATTAATGAGACACCCTTAAGAAACCCAGTCCAGATTGTGTCCGCAGTCGCAGCTCTCAGACTGACTGGAGGAGTTTAGAGAGTTTGAGTTAGGTGAAGGAGAGACGCACCTGCTGTAGAGATGAATGGAGCTGTCAGAAGCATGTCTTCTCAAAGAGGTTTTCTGCTGTAGATCAGCTCGTGGTAATGGCTCCTGTCAGCTCAGAGTTTAAGACTGCAGCTGAAAGCAAGTGAAAAGTGTCTCATCAGTTATGCACTTGTTTCAAACCTGTGTGACTTCCCATAGAGCAAGACCAGAGAATGCAGACAAAAAATACAGTGCATTGCTTTAAATTGACAAAAAACGGCCTGTATGTTTCAGATACTCGTGCATGTAAAGTTTAAACTATTGATCTGGTTTTCCCAAATGGAGTTTTGTGGGTTGATGAAAAAAAATAATTAAGGTATTTTAGCCACATAAAAAAAAAAAAAATTAAGTTAGTCAGATATGATTTGTTTATTTAAATCCGAATGCAAAATAAATTAATTGGTACCACTTACCCTAAAATGTAGTAAATTAATTGAATTTTTTTCAGTGTAATAGCTACATTTAAATTTAATGTAATACAAGGAAATTGAAACAAACCTGAAATCACAATACAATTTATAAATACACTTCTAGATATAGAGATATTTTTAATGAGATATTATACACAATATAAACACAACGCCATAATATTTCACTAAATAACATGTGAGTGTATAGTTATTATAGTTAACTAAAAAAAATATCAAGGTTATGATTAACTAAAACTAAAATCCTAAAAAAAAAAATACAAAAAACATTTCAAATATAAAAAATGTGAACCAAAATAAAATTAATTTCAGCCAGTTTCCAAGCAACATTTCACATTTAACTAAAATGGTAATACTTCACAATAAGGTCTCATTAGTTAATGTAGTTAAATAATGTTAACAAATTAACTTTATTGAGAAGTGTTACCATTAAAATTTTTAAAATTATGTAAAATATTAAAAAATACTTACAAAAAACTACTAAAACATAACTGCAGTGAGATCTCCAAACATCGATGGCACTGCACACCTGACCTCTGCATCTGTGGACTCGAGCGCTTTCAAACCGCAAACAGTTTGTCTGAAGGATTGTGTCTGATATCGGCGAGAGATGACAGCAGTCCTTGTGACAAGGTTAAAACTCCTCTTAAGAGCTCCAGCATCCTGACAGAAAGAGAAAGATGACAGCTTAGAAGGCATGAATGTCTCCTTTGACTGCTCTAAACCTGACTGTCTGTCTGTCGATCCGTACCTGAACAATAATGACAAGACACTCGTGTGACACTTCAGCGTGTCTGAGCATTAGAGAACGCAATATCTAAACCACACGTCATCTGCTGCAGCTTTTCTCACAACAATGTACAAAAAAGTTTGACATTCAGACACTTGAGGAAAAAAATACTGAAACTACTCTGTGTCCAATTCAGATCTTTTAAAATAAATGGAAAAATAAATATCATAAAATATCATAAAAAATGCGGGAGTAAATAAAATGTTAAAACAAAAAATGTAATATCAATATAACACATACAACATATACATTAACACCACAAAACATCATTAATCTGATGTTCATTTGTTGAATTTTTGTGTTTTCAGCGGAGCAGGATGAGCAGGCAGCTGTTTTCTTCTCTTGTATTTATTGCAGAGAAGCAGCTCACCATATGTTTGCACGTGCTCTGCGGGGCTTAATGGCGGTTTCTCTTTCTTTACTACCCCATCAGGTCCTGCTCGATGTCTCTCTGGCGTAGATTAATGAGGAGAAGATAACGAGCGGAGCTTCATATGATCCGCTCAACCAATTAACGTCTCTCCAGAGTTTCCAATTCCCAATAAAAGCAATACGCTCAATTACAACGCTTATCTGTTACTGATAGATACTCCTCTCTGAACATACAATAAAGGGGTTCTTGTTTTAAATAAAGTCACCACCATCACCATGAATACTAAATGAATACTTGACTCATTGCTCAACACAACTAAATGCAAATATAAACTCAATCACAACCTCTATAAATGACCAAAATCTATAAGACCTGGATCAGGCCTACACATATTTTTCAAGCGTGGAACCAAAATGTTCAATTTAATATATATATATACCATCAGAATATAATGTTAAATAAATACCTGATTATTTAAAAGTGTCTAATAATGTAGCTATATTTTATTTCCAAGTTTGACTCCAATTCATATCATTTAAAATAAAATAAAATAAATCCTGCAAGGTCATACGTTATCCGAATGTTAATTAAATATAATATTTATAAATATAACGTATATAATATAATATAAGTCTGAATACTCAAAAAATGTATATCTTATTTCTAATTTTGTGTCAAATTCAGAACTGTTTGAATAAAATACAAAAAAAAATCTAATTTTTTTTTATTTAATTTATATATATATATTAAAATAACACAAGATTTATTTTCATATTTTAAGTCTAATTTATATCCTTAAAAATAAAATGTAAGAACACAAAATAAAATGAATCCTGCTCACATTCTGATTATTAATATTAAGTGTCTAAATACCTAAAATATTAAATTATTCTATATATTATTTCCTTTATTTATTTATTTATTTTTAACTCAGGACAAGACTTCCTGGTCTTCATCTCAATGATGTGAATACTGTTATGCACATCTCAGAAAAATAAAAAACAACAACAAAGTTTAATATTAAATAATATTGTTAGTAGCTGTATTTTTAATATACCCCAGCAGGTCAAAAATTAAATAAAACAAATATATAAAGCAAAATGCATTAAAATGCATGCATAGTAAACACAAGATGTACTGAAAATCAAAGTTAATTTTATAAAACACAATTGCACATCTCTTGCTTTAATAAAACGGTTCGTGCTCTACACTGTGTGTTTAGTCCTACACAGGCTGCAGCATGTAATTATATCTGCATGCATGGACTTTCCATAAATATGCCAGAGGGATGTGAAATATTGAGGAGGCGTTCAAAACTTTCTACTTAAATGTGGTGAAATATGGCCCGTCTCAAACGTGTCCCCATTATGGAACAACGCCTGAGCGCTGGGCGTCATCCATCACCCGCACAATAAAGGGGGAGTTTCTGGCCCTAATAACTCACGGCAAAACCCAGAGCTGACAGCCACCGCCGAAAACAGCAACCCCCGCTCATCCATCAGCCTCAGACCCGATGATTCATAACAATCAACACCGCATTAGTAAACAATTAATATTCCCAGACGCACAGGTTTAACTGAAATACTCCACAATGTCATATCTGTGCATCGCCAGACACTACATTTATGGTTTCTTCTCTAATTTAATTTATTTTATACATCTTGGTTTTATGGTTGTTGGATGTGTCATCAGAGCGCTGTGATTTTTATTAGAGGCCACTTAAATTGGTGCAGCAGTGCTCGAGCTTGTAGTTTATAGCTCTAATATGATAGTTTACTGCCTATGAAGTCATCTGACCTGCTCTGAGCCATCACTCATCACAAAACACTGATACGATCTGTGGCGTAGTAAATAATACAGAAAAACCAATGCAGTTTCTAAGTAAAGTGCCCCTATTATGGGTTATGAAAAGTTCATATTTTGGTTTTGGGAGTCACCAACAACAGGTTGACGCATGCAAGGTCAAAAACACTTTCATTTACCTTCTTAGTTCAATGACTTCCAAAAAATGTGTTCAGTGATTAATTTCTCGATTGGTCGGTTTCATTAAAAGCAGTGTTTGCGAGCCTCTAACTCTACAAAAGTGACACCTAGTGGTGAGGAATGAATTTGCATTTTGATTCAGACCAATGTGAAAGACCAACAGTGTGCAGTAGGGCTGTGCGACTAATTGAAATCGAATCGAAATCTCGATGTGAACATGCACGATTTCTAAATCGCCTTACAGCACGATTTTTTGCACGCACCCTCTTCCCGCAGTATGCTATTTAAACCAACCACAACGCACCGCGTCTAAACAGAGTGAAGATATGATGCCCACAAATGTTGTCAGTAAAGCCGGCTCAATCGTGCGCTGTGTGCTTTTATGTGTGTTTCTGGTAACTTACCGTAAAGGAGAAACAAGCTGCGTTTTAAAAGCTGTTGTCGGTTAATGAAGATTTGAAGAAAGAACTCGTGGCTAAATTGGACTCTTGTCAAACGGTGATAAAACTTTCCGTTTGCGGACGTCGCTATCTTTGATATTACTTCAGCGGGCTTGACTCCCGCTGCACGTTCACACAGACAGAATCCTAAACTGAAAAAAACTGAAAGCTGCTGTGAGCGAGACATTTCGAGACTCACACCGGTAAAGAAAATATGGTTGTCAATCCTGTATTCTGCTGCTATGTGAACGCAGCTATTTAGTTGCATGCACACACACACGGTATTTATTTGATTTGTCATAGGTCTGTTCTAGAGACATTTCGTTACACCTATATTTTTTGCCTTATGTCTGTTTTAGAGTTGTATATATTTAATATATAAACATAACATTTGTATTAAATATATGTAATAAATATATTAAATATATGTTTGTACTTATATATATACACATCATAAATAAACACAGTACACACAAATATATTATGTAAAAAAAAGAAAATTAGGATGCGATTAATCGTCTGACAGCACTATTATTTTATGTATTATTTACTTGTACAGAGCAGTAAAATGTAATTTAAGCAAATAATTTTTTAGTGTATGTATATCAATAACAAAATAGCCTGTGCCGTTTACAGCTTACACGTGTTGTTTAAATAAAAAAAAAATAATTTCAACATGTGATTTCTATAATGACGCAAGTTTGTTTTTACCTCCTCAATATGGCCAAAACAAACGCCCACAACGGCCACGCACCTCCCCCGGAGCTGTCAATCACCTCACGCGGCGCTGTGATTGGCCGGCGGCGCAGGCTTTAATCTCTGCTGCGCTGAGCTGAGCTCAAAGTGAGTGCGCGACGCGGAAGAGAAGATGCGCTCCGAACCCTCCTTCTACGCTTTCCCCAGAAACAGCCTTTAAGGATTATTCTGTTTTTCCTCTTATTATTTGCTTGACGTTTTGGGAGCTACTTCTGGCCCGTCTACAGATGCGCTTCAAGATCACGCGGAGATAAACGGGGCATGATCACTCTGCCTCCGGAGTCTGCCGTGTTTAGTGTGCTTGATCTCGAGAAGCGATACTGGGCATCGTTCCTGCACGCGCCGCCACACGCGGACCGTTTTCCCGTTAAAGCGTTGAAAATGCTGAGCGCTCGGACCGGACACATCCTGCACCCGGACTATCTGCAGCCGTTACCGTCCGCTCCCGTCAGCCCCATAGAGGTAAAGTTAAAGTGGACGTGCCTTTTTTTTTCTGTACATCGATATTTATTTTCAACGCGCAATACAGTGTAGAACAGTGTCATGAGGAAAATACATTAATATTTACTAGAGGTTATGATTAACCCTTTTAGACTACGCAATATATATATTTTTATTATGTTTATTAATTATTATTATGTTTTTTGTACTTAAAATAACGATCCAATTACAAAAGTTGTAGGCTAATTATGTTTATAACCTTTTACGCAATATGTTAAAACGATATATTTTTTATGTGTTTATTAATTAATAGTAAAATGTAGTTTTAACGCAAAATAAAAGTTTAAGTTTTTAAACGTTTAACATTTAGCTACACATGAAACAAAAGAAAAATGAATTTATACTCCAATTAATTCTATGCTTATATTATGAATTTATATAGGCCTATTTATACATTTCGAACTCTTACAACCTCAAAATGAATGAAAACGCATTAGGGCTATTTATAATTCTAAAGTGATAGAGCTCAAAACAAATATATCAGTGTTAATGCGTGAGCAATTACTATAAACTTTATCAGTTATATAATTTCTAATTGCACCACGCAGATATGTGGTCATGTGTTCTTGATTAATCTTAATTTTAATCATTTCTATACAATTCTGAAAGACAAAGTATCAGAGATGCAGATATTCTAAGTGTAACAGAAGGAAATGTGTTGGATGAAAAAAAAAATTATATGATATTATATGATAATAATATCATGTAATGGTTTTCTCAAAGAATGACCCATTTCCTGCAGTGCTATTACTTCAGTTATAAAGCGAAGGAAAACAATGCATGTTGCCACAAGGAAACATATTTTATTGCCCGTACGGAGGGATAGAATAAAACCCCTCCTGACATTTGATTTATAGTCTCTGCAGCGTTTTAGATTTAAGACTCGGGAGTCACGCTCAATGTCAAAACGTAAATAAACACTAAACATGCCTTTTTTGTAGATAAAAAAAAAAGAAATTCTGAAATGCTTGTTTATTAAATGCACATGTAATGTAGACAGCATCAGTTGCTTGATTTGGAATATTATTAAATATTTATTTACTATTAGGACCCAGGACCACAAAACCAGTCATAAGGGTACATTTTTAATTGAGATTTATGTATCACCTGAAAGCTGAATAAATATGCTTTTCATTGATATGTGGTTTATTAGGATAGGACTGAAGATCTAGAATCTGAGGGTGCTAAACAAAAAACAAATATATTATATTTATATCGTATGTATAAATATGTAAATATTTAGAAAATCACCTTTTAAAGTTCAAATGAAGATTTTTGCAATGCATATTACTAATCAATAATTAACTTTGGATCTATTTACAGTATTAAATGTACAAAACATCTTAATGGAACCTTACGTAATATACTAATTGTTTTGGAAAAATTGTTAATTTTGACCCATACATATTGTAATTACAATATACTACATTTTACATAATTATATTTTATATAATTTATACTTATATTAAATATGTAAAATGCTCTATTTTCACAGTTGGATGCCAAGAAGAGTCCTCTCGCCCTCCTCGCGCAAACATGCTCCCAAATTGGGAAATCAGATCCGCCGTCCTCCAACAAACTCTCCGCGGTGGCCTCGGACAAAGACTGCAAGCCCAGCCCGCTGAAGATCAGCGACATTGGGGCCGAGGACAAATCCAGTTTCAAGCCATACGCCAAATCGTCAGAGAAGAAAGACACCGGTGCAGATAAATCGAGTTTCCGTGTGCCGAGCGCCTCCTGCCGGCCGGTGACGCCCCGGAGCCCGGGCTCCTGCAGCTCCGTGTCTCCTCAGCCCGGATCTGAGGATAAACCCGGAAAGAAAGAGCGCGAGGCGGCTCAGACGCCGGAGACCAGAACCGAGAGCGAGGTGGAGGTTTCCAAACCGCCCATATCCGAGGGCATCCCAGTGTCTTCCGCTCTGGGGCTGGTCGCGCCGGTTTCTCCATACAGACCAGGTCACTCCGTATTCACTCCTTACCCTGCGGCGTACCCCCCCTACCCTCAACCCTTCCTGTCCCACGCTGTGACCCTGGACCCGAGCAAACCCGGCGGCGGTCAGCTGATTAACGCTCAGCTCTCGGGCGCCCTTGGCAGCAAGCCGGGCTCCAGTCCCCTCGCCGGGGCCTCGCCTCCATCCATCATGTCCGGCAGTCTGTGCAGGGACCCGTTCTGCTTGAGCTATCACTGCGCTACCCATCTATCATCCGGCAGCTCGCACGACAAGTCCGGATACCCTCTAATGTACCACTCCCTTCACCCGCCTTCATTTCCGGGACACCCCTTATACCCGTACGGCTTCGTGCTTCCCAACGATTCCCAGACGCACATTTGCAACTGGGTTTCCGCGAACGGTCCGTGCGACAAGCGCTTCTCGTCCTCAGAGGAGCTTTTGGGCCATTTGCGGACTCACACTGCGTTCGCTGAGAAGCTGGTTACGGGATACCCCGGCTCTTTAAGCATGGCTTGTCATGTTCCAGGAGCTCCGCTGGCTCTCAGGACCCCTCACCTCGGGCTCAGCTCGCGGTATCACCCGTACTCCAAAAGCCCTGGAGGCGCTCCGGTTCCAGTTCCTGCCGCCACCGGCCCGTTTTACTCCCCGTACACTCTTTACGGACAGAGACTGACCACTGTGTCTGGGCTGGGATATCAGTGATTATTTTTTAAGGTTTTTGTTCGCCCTCAGGACTAACTAGTGGACCATTATTTATTAAAGTTAGCTTTAAAGCGAATGAAATGAAACCTGACTCACAAGGCTTTTATTTAAACTGTTACAGACGTGATTCTCTCGTAAGAAAAAAGCCACACTGTGTAATGTCTTATAGCCAAAATTTGCATGTTTATTTCTAAATTGACTTGAATTTATATTTTAATGTTTGTGGGGGAAGAGATGTTTTTACTGTGCAACTCAGGGAAAAACGACAGCAATTAAAGAAGAACTCGATTCAGTCTGGTTGTTTTGGTGCACTAGTTCATGGTCTGAGAAGATTTAAACACTAAAAATCAAGATTTCATATGTGGCTCGAGTTGTAATTTGCATTACGTTATGTTAACCTTGCAATAAATATAACCTTCAATAATAAAAATAAGAATAATATAAAAAACACTGAGGAAGGTACACATATAGTCAACAAATGCATCTTTTACAAACATATCTTTGCATTCCTGAGGAGTTTTTCTAAATTTCATCTATTTCAAAAATGTATATGATTTATGTCTGCAAGTTTGAACCTTTTTCCTCTTAAAATAACTTACTACCAACAGCATTTGGTGTTTATGAGTCTGGCTTATATTTGCATGACTTTTTACACACGTTAAATAAATCCTAAAGAAAAATACTTTTAAGATCTAAAATAAATATAATGTGTATATTTTATATAAAAAGGTATAAAATGTG